>CM036090.1:11047-106047 GCA_020631695.1 Trichoderma cornu-damae | reverse complement strand
TATTGCTATTAAAGTTATTACTGCTAAAGTTATTGCTGCTGTTATTATTACTAAAGTTATTATTATTATTATTATTGCTAAAGCTATTGCTAAAGTTATTGTTAAAGTTATTATAAAAACTATTATTACTGCTGCTGCTGTTATTACTAGGGTTATTATTACTATTACTGTTATTATTATTAAGGTTGCTGTTGCTAAGGTTATTGCTAAAGTTATTGCTGCTAGGATTATTATTAAAGTTATTACTGCTAGGGTAGTTATTAAAGTTATTGCTACTAGGGTGGTTATTAAAGTTATTAATGCTAGGGTGGTTATTAAAGTTATTATTATTAAAGTAGTTGTTAAAGTTATTATTGCTAAGGTAGTTATTAAAGTTATTATTACTAAGGTAATTGCTAAAGTTATTATTACTAAGGTAGTTATTAAAGTTATTATTAAAGTTATTATTAAAGTTATTATTAAAGTTATTATTAAAGTTATTATTAAAGTTAGTGCTAGAGTTAGTGCTAGAGTTGCTACTGTTAGTATTATTATTGCTAAGGTTATTACTAGAGTTGGCGCTAGAGTTATTATTGCTAGAGCTGTTATTAAAGTTATTATTAAAGTTGCTACTAGAGCTATTGCTAAAGTTATTATTATTAAAGTTATTGCTAGAGTTATTACTAGAGTTGCTACTACTAGTGTTATTATTATTAAAGCTATTGCTAGAGTTATTATTAAAGTTATTACTAAAGTTAGTGCTAGAGTTAGTGCTAGAGTTATTATTAAGGTTATTATTAAAGTTAGTATTAAAGTTATTACTAAAGTTAGTGCTAGAGTTATTTTTAGTGTTATTACTAAAGTTAATGCTAAAGTTATTACTAGGGTTGCTGCTAAAGTTATTACTAGAGTTATTACTATTAAAGTTATTGCTAGAGTTACTACTAGAGTTATTACTAGAGTTATTACTACTAGAGTTATTGCTAGAGTTATTGCTAGAGTTATTACTAAAGTTATTACTACTAGAGTTACTGCTAGAGTTATTATTAAAGTTATTGCTAGAGTTATTACTAGAGTTATTACTAGAGTTATTACTGCTAGAGTTATTACTAGAGTTATTATTAAAGCTATTGCCATTACTAAAGTTACTCTCCTTGTTATTATTATTATTACTATTACTACTATTATTATTATTAATATTACTATTACTATTATTATTATTACTATTACTACTATTATTATTATTATTATTATTATTATTATTATTATTATTATTATTATTAATATTATTATAGATATGCTTAAGTATAGATATAATAGATTATTACTTTATAATACTTAATAAAATTAAAGCTAGTTATATATATTATACTTACTGTTTATATTTAGTTATTTTTTACTATCTTTTTTTAATTAGCTTTATATAGTGCCTTAAATTTAACTTATATATAATTTTTACTTTACTTTATCTTTTATACTTTAGTTTTATTATTATATTATCTTTATCTTTATTTTTTTTATTATTTACCTTTATTACTTTTATTATTATCTTTTTTACCTTTATAATCTTAATAAAAATTATTTACTACCTTTATTTATAATATAATTATAGAATATTATTAATCTTATATTTATTAAGTACTTTTTTTAATTATAAGATAATAAAGGCATTTACTTAGATAATATTTTATTTATATTATAGACTTATTAAGGTATATAGTTAAGACTATAGTATTAAAGAGTAGTAAGCTAAATATAGAAATATTATAATATATTTTATTAAGGTATTAAAAAAAGATAAACTAAATATAAAGGAATTATAATATATTTTATAAAGGCATTTTAAGTAGTATTAATATTTAATAACTATTTTTTTATACTTAAATATAAATATAGCACTATTATAGTAAAGGCTTATCTTTTAACTATTTACTTTTTTTTTATCTCTCTTTATTATTATATACTTATACTATTTAGTATTTATAGCTATTTAATAATTATACCTTTAATAAATATTTATAAAATAAGTATTAATATTTAATTATTTAATCCTTTATTTATAATAAATAAAAAATAAGTTATTTAATTTTATAATAAAAAACTTATTTAATTATATATAATATTAATATTTAATAAAGGTAAAGTAAGAGTTAAGTATAAATAACCTTTACTACTACCTTTTTTTAATTTAGTTACCCTTTTTATTTAAGTTATTTATTAATTTAATATTTACTTTATCCTATAGTTTATACCTTTATATTTAAGTACTATCTTAATATAACTTCCTCTTTTTATTTTTTTATACCTTAGTTATTATTATCTTTATTTAATCCCTTTACTGCTTTTATAGTATTGCTTTTTATAGTATTAACCTTTATATTCCCTTAGCCTATATCTAGCTGCCCTATAACCCTGCCTTTATACTACCCTTTAGCTTTAGCCCTTTACTTTTAAAAAAAGTTATTAACTTATTTACTATTTTTACTATAATAAGTATTCTTACTTTTTATATAATAATAATCTTTTTAATATTTTACTTCTTAATAAGATTTAACTTATTAAGATTTTTAAAAAAGAAGTTTATTAAGGCTAAGTAAAATAAGCCCTCTTTCTTAAGCTTAATAAAGTTTATTTTATTTTATATTATATATACCCTTAAGTATTATAAATACTTTTATTCTAGCTAGTACTTTATAATCTTAAATATATAAATAATTCTTACCTTTTTTTAAATATTAAGGTATATATTCCCTTTAATTATTAATATTATAATATACTTTTTTATATTATAATCCTTAATATATATATTAAATATATAGTATATATAAATAATCTTTTACTAAATATTATACTTTTAATTAATATACTAAAGCTAGCCTTGCGCTTATAATATAATAATAAGATTTATAAATAGCTTTAAAATAAGCCCCTTATAGCAGGCTTTATAAAAGTTAACTTTAAAAGCACTTAGCTATAAAAAAGTTACTAAATAAGTATATAGTAATATAGGGTTATTAAAGGCTTTTATAGCTTTATCTTACTTAGCCTAGCTATAGTGCAATATATAATAAAGGGTTAAAATACTAATGCTAATTAACTATATATTAATAATCTTAATTATTAATTAATAAGCTATTTAAAATTATAATAAAAAGAGGGGTAATAAAGCTGCTATATAAGCCTGTAAAAACCCTTGTTATTTTTTTTAAAAGCTAGCTATTATTCTTAAAGGCTTTATATATCTTCCTTTAGTTTTATAGAATTACTGCCTTATATAGGCCTTTAAGAATAGCTAGTACTTTTTAAAAATAGCTATAGTTCCTTAAGGGCTAAGGCATCTTTTTTATAATTTTAAAAAATTAAGACCTTATATAGACCTTTTAGAACAGCTGCTAAGTTTAAAAAGTTAATAGTAATTCTTTAAGGCTTTAAGTATAACCTAATATTTATAAAAAAAATAAAAGCCCTAGCCCTGCCCTTTAAAATACTTATTTTATTAAAATAACTATTTAATAGCTATTCTTAAAGACTAGCTATTTTATTAAAAGACCCTTAAGAAAAAAAAAAAAGGGTAAACTTATTAAGATATTAATAGGTTATTAATATAGATAAGCAGCTGCTTACCCTTCTCTTTAATATTAAGTGCCTTAAGTAATATAAACTTATATTTAAGCAAGTCTTAGGTATTAAAGTAGATTTAATTAATATAGTTAGCTAAGAAACCTATATACTTTAACTCCTTAATATTATAAAAAGATTATTAAAGCCTTTTTATATTATTAAAGGTAGTAATTTAATTAACCTTTTAAGTATTAATAATAAAGATTAGCCTTAATTATAACTTCTTTTTCTCTTTTTAAGCCTAAGCCTTTAGTATCTTAAAGTTATTTACCTTTATGCCTAAGGGTTTATTATTATTATTATTATTATTATTATTATTACTGCCTGCCCTCTCCTTAGCCTATATATAAAGGCCCCTGCCCTTACCTTAGCCTAGCAGCTCTATCGCCTTAGCGCTACCTAGTCCCTTGCCTAGCGCCCCCTGCCTTAAGTTAAAGAGTATTTAAAGCAGCCTTATTATTAATATTATTAACTTAATATTATAAATATTAATAAATATTATTAATAATTAGTAATATATAGTATTATTTATTATAATACTAGCCTTATTTATTATATAGCTACTTATTAATACCTTAAATAGCCTGCCCTTTATTAAACTTAATAGCTTATTTACTAGCCTTAAGATATACTTATATAGCTATACCCTTAGCTTAATAAAGTACTCTAGCTTAACTATCTTTATTAATAAGCCTATAATCCCCTTTTTTATAAATATTATCTTACTATTTAATAGCTTTATCTTTATTAATATACTTTAGTATATTAATATAAACAATAAAATTAGCTTTATATTAAGTATAAATATATTAATACTTTAGTTTTTAATTATTATATATAACTTAAATAGCCTTAGGTTTAATAAGTAAAGGGGGCTGTAGTTATTTAAGATAAAGTCCTTAAACTTATAAGCAGCCTAGTGCTATTATATTAATAATGCCTTATTTATAAAAACCTTTTTATTTACTAGCCTTTTCTTTATTAAAGGGTTTTTAAAGTTAAAGTTAATATCTTTCTTTATTAAGCCTTTATATATATTCTTATAGAAAAAATAAATATTAAAAAGGGTATCCCCTTTTTTTTAGTAATTAAAGGGCTAGGCAGGGTTTTAAATAAGCTAAAGATAGCCTTAGATATTTCTTAAGTAGTTAAAGAGAGGGGTTATACTTATAAGCAGTAGACTATCCTAGTTAAGCTAATAAAGAAGCTTATTAATTAATATTTATTTATTTTTTAAAAAATAATACTTATTAATAATAATAATATTCTATATATTATTTTTTAAAGTTTTAAGTAATATTTTAATATATCTTATAGCAATAAGTTTAAGTATATTATTATTATTAAACTTATAATTATCTTTATTTAAGAAATTAAGTTCTTTATTATTATTATTATATATAAAGCAGTCTCCTTAAGTAAAAAGGAAATCTACCTACTCTTTAATTAACTAGTGATTAAGTATAATTACTAAGAGTTGCTTAATTATTATTAAGTATAATATAATAAGAATTATATAATTAGTCTATATAGTATATTAATAAAGAACCTAAATCTTATATTTAAAAATAAGTATTCCTTAAGGTATATAAAACTTATATTTAGATTTTTATAATTCTTTACCTATATATTAATATACCTTTATAAGTTAATTAAAGTATTAATTATCTTATTCTAGCAGTCTAGGTTAATATAATTAGCCTTTAATTAATAAAAAGAGTAAATATTAAATATACTAGCTTAATTAATATTAACCTTAAAAAAAAACTAGTTAAGTATAGTAAAAAGGATAAAAATAATATTAAGCTTAAAGATTTAATTATTAATTATAATATTAAGCTTATTTTACTTAATTACCTTAATCTTTTTATTAAGAAAAAACTTTAATAATAATAAGGTTATAAATGTTTTTTTTATACTATACTTATTAAAGAGTATAGCAGCTTGGATTAAATTAGTAAAGAGAGTAGTAATATAATTTATATCTATAGATATATTAGCCTAATTATTTATAAAGTAGGGCATAAGGTAAGGGGTTAACTTATTAAGAATTTAAGGCACTTTAATATATATATTAATATTATTAAGATTAATGCTTAATATTTTAAGATTAATGCCTTACTAAAGGTAAATAGCCTTAAGGTCTTAGTTTAAGGGGAGTATCTTGCTAAGTTAAGCTTATATTGCCTATAGGTTCTTAAGTATATTATTAACCTTGCTAAGGCTTTAGCTTAATTTTTTTATAAGTGTATTAATATTACTAGCCTTTATAATAGCCTAAAGGTTAGCCTGCTAATCCTTAAGGCTAGAGCTAAGCCTTTTAGGCTTTATAGTAAGGGGGTAAACCTTAAGGCAGGCAGTAAATAATACCTTAAGCTAGTTAAGCTTTTAAAAAGTAATAAGTATTTATTACTATCTTTTAAAGACTATCTTTTTTAATATTTTAATAAGGTTAATTTTAAAGGTAATAAGCTATAGTATTATTAAAATAAACTTAATAATAATCTTAAAGAGTATATTATTAATATTAATTATAATCCTTTAGTACTTTTTATTAAATATCCTGCAAAAAGAGTCTATAGTATTAAGCATAATAATAATTTAATAATCTAATACTTTTTAAGTTAATTAATAAATAGCAGCCTTATTAAACTCTAGATCTAGTATACTCCTTTTATATAAAATCTTAAATATAATAATTAAGTTATACTTTTTTTTTATATTAACTATAAAAGCTATAATATTTAATATTATATAGCTATAAATCTTTAAATATTCTACCCTGCTTTATATATTAATATATCTTATATATCTAAACTTAAGAACTTCTTTTTTATTATAATATTAATTTTTAAAAAAATAAATAACTATATATATATATATTTAATCTTTATAGTATATATCTTATATTAACTCTTTAAGGTTTTTATTTATATTAAATACTATATATTAATAAAATTAATAAGTATTTACCTTAATAAGTTTATATATATAAATAATAATACTTAAGATAAGGTTAATATTTTTTATTAAGATAGTATCTTAGTCTTAAATAATAATATTAATTTATAAAGTAAAGATAAGGATATTATTAAGGGGGCTTTAGTTTAAAAAAGCCTTTAATTAAGATTTATCTTCTTCTAGTCTAAAAAAATATCTTTATAATCTTTATATAACTAGAAGTTTTAAACTTTATTTTAAGGTATATTAATAATATAAGTTAGTAAGTAGATATAAAACTTTTAAGGCTATAATAAGTTAATACTTAACTTAATCTAGATAATATTATAAGCTTTATATAAAGGCTACTATATATAGTTATTAAATATAATTATAATTCTAGAATTAAAACTTAAAAAAGAAGTATAGTAATAAAAATACTATATTTAAAAATATTTATTAAAATATAATACTTATTCTAAGAGGCTAATTATTATAAAAAAATATAGGGGAATAGGGAGGTTGTCTTTAAGAATAATTACTAGAATGTAATGGCTGTTCTAAGAAGATAGCTACTATAGAGGGGTTATTAAAATACTTATTCTAATATAATAACTAGCGCATTAAGTTTATTAAAATACTTATTAAGTTATATTTACTATTCTTAACTATTATTAAATAACTATAATAATAAAAAAGAAATCTTATTAATAAAATCTATAAAATATAAGAACTAGGGTATACTTAAAAACCTTAGGTAATTAATAAGGAGCTTTTTATTATTTTATAATAACTTAAACCTTAATAGCCTAGTATGCTAAAGGCAACTTTAATAGCCTGTTATCTATTTTTTAATAATGGCTATTAGTTTAACTTTATTTAGCTAGATAGTTAGCTAGGTATAGAACTTAAACTTAAAGATAAGGTTAAGGGGCTATAGGTATTTTAAGATAGGTAGGCCTTTTATTTAATTAAGCTTTATTATATATTTAATAAAGGCTTTATTATTAAAATCTTTAAAGTCTTTAAAGTCTTTATTAAAGGGCAGGGCTATATTACTATATTTACTAAATATAATAATACCTTTATTATTAATATTAAACCTTTAACCTTTAGTATTATTATTAATAATTTATTAACTAGGTTAAGGGGTGACTGTTTTTAAAGCTTTATTATAAATACTATAGTTATTAGTTTTAACTTTATTAAATAACTTATTTTTAAAATAAGTAACTAGCTATATTTATTTAGTATAGATAGTAAGAGGGGGGGTAGTAGTTTTTTTAAGAATAAGTATATTAAGTAATAATTAATCTTAATTTATTAAATATTAATTAATGCTAGTAAGATAAAGTAATATAAAAATTAAAGAAAAAAGGATAAAAAAAAAGGAGAAGGTAAAGAGGGGATTAAAAAGACTATAGTAATTATAAATAAAAAGGTAGTAAGAAATTATATAAAAAAAGGTAAATTAATATTTAAAAATACTTATTAACTTTATTAATCTAAGTAATAAAAAAAAAAGAAAGAAAAAAAGAAAGAATTAAGGTTAAGGTTAAAGGTTTAATTTATATAGTTTAAGGCTAGGCTAGTAAATATTCTAGTTTATATAAAGTCTATATTAATAAATATTCTAGTTTATATAGAGTCTTTATAAAGGGATATAGGTTATAATTAAGTAAATTAAGTCTAGCAAGGATACTATATTAAATCTAAGAGCTAAAAGGCTATTATTTATATTATTACTACTAGTATTTACTACCTTATATTTACTATAAGGTATAGTTATTATTATCTAGTGCTTAAGTAATTAATTCTTAAACTATAGACTTTAATAAATAGCTTAAGACTAGGCTAGTAAATTTTCTAGTTTATTTAAAATCTAGGCTAGTAAATGTTTTAATCTATATAAAGTCTAGGCTAGTAAATATTCTAATCTATATAAAGTCTAGGCTAATAAATGTTCTAGTCTATATAAAGTCTATATTAATAAATATTTTAATTTATATAAAGTCTAGGCTAGTAAATATTCTAGTTTATTTAAAGTCTAGGCTAGTAAATGTTTTAGTTTATATAAAGTCTAGGCTAGTAAATATTCTAGTTTATATAAAGTTTAAGCTAGTAAATATTTTAATTTATTTAAAGTCTAGGCTAGTAAATATTCTAGTCTATATAAAGTCTAGGCTAGTAAATATTTTAGTTTATATAGAGTTTAAGCTAGTGAATATTTTGGTTTATATAGAGTCTGTATTAATAAATATTCTAGTCTATATAGAGTCTATATTAATAAATATTTTAGTTTATATAAAGTTTATATAGAGTAATATAGGTTAAGACTAAATAAATTATATCTAGCAGGGTTACTATATTAAATTTAAGAACTAAAGGGCTATTACCTATATTTATACTGCCTATATTTACTATAACCTACTATTTCTCCTTAAGTAACCCTCTCTTTATTTAAAAGTAATACTAATTTATAAAGTTATTTATTTTATAATATAAATAAAGTAAGCTAATTATTATTTATATCTTTATTAACTATTAATAAGCTATAATAAATAGCTAACTAAGCTATAACTTATTTACTACTATTACTATAAATAATATTCTACTTTATAATATCTTTTTTTATAATAACTATTTAAAAAAGGATTATAATTAAACTTTTATTTTAAAGTATTTATCTTAATTATAATAAAGCCTAGTATATAGCCTTATTTATTTTAAATTAGTTATTAAAGTAGACTATAATAAATACTATAATGCCTGGTTCTTAGGTTATATACTTTAATAAATAGTTTAAGGCTAGGCTAGTGAATATTCTAGTTTATATAAAGTCTATGCAGGGCAATATAGGTTAAGACTAGCTATAAAATTAAATCTAAGAACTAAAAAGCTATTACCTATATTATTATTATTAATATCTACTACCTTATATTTACTATAAGGCATGGTTATTATTACCTAGCGCTTTAGTAGCTAGTTCTTAGGCTATAAAATCTAGTAAATACACCCCTTTATATTAATACTTATTTCTAAGGCTTAAGTATTGCCTTTTAATTATAAAATATAATAATTAAATATAGTTTCTTTTTAAAATAATAAACTATATTATTTATTTTTAATATAATAGTTTTATTTTAAATAAAAATAAAGCTAATTTATAAAAATAATATTTATTTTATATAAAATATAATAATTATTTTTAAATATTTATTTCTTAATATTTTATATCTTAATATTTTATTTTTTTTAATATTTATATAAAAAATAAAGAGGGATAGGCTAAGGCTAGCCTTTAAGAATAGTTATTATATAATATTTATTATCTTTATACCTATTCTTAAATACTAGGTGGCCTGTATATACTAATTAAAGTAGAAGTATATATAATAAAAAAGAGTTTTAATTAACTTAATTATATAATATTATATTAAATAATACTTAAGGGTTATATAATTAATTAATATTGCCTTTTTTAAAGATTAAGGCCTTAATAATATACCTTTTTTTAATAGTTAAACTATAGTTAATAATAATATTATAGACTTGTATTTAAACCTTTATTGTTTTTTTAAAATTCTCTTTATATTATATTATTAAATAAGGGTTATTATATAAGGTTAACTATAATTCTTTTTTTATCTTTAAAGGGTAGCTAGGTAACTATATCTTTTTTAATAATTATTCTTAAATGCCTTCTTTATTATAATTAACTAGCCTTAAGGAATACTTATTCAGCCCTTTAGCTATTAATAAATATTCCTAAGGGCTGTAATTAATATTCTATATACAAGATTTACTAGTTAAATCTAGCCTCCTTAATATATTAACTATTAAGTTATAGCTTTTATAATGCTTATTTATAAAGACTAAGATTAGTGTCTTATATATATAATTACTTAGCTTTATCCTTGCTAACTTAAAGGATTATTATTAAATTATTAAAGGATATATGGTTATATTTATTTATAAAGGCTGTAATTAGCATCCTCTATATAAGATCTACTAGCTAAACTTTACCTTCTTAATATATTAGCTATTAAGTTATATCTTTTATAATAATTATTCTTAAAGACTATAATTAGTATTTTATATATATAGTTACCTAGTTTATCCTTAACTTGCTATAAATTATATAGTTATAATAGTTCTTAAGAACTATAATTAGTATTTTATATATATAATCTATAGTTAATCCTAAATATCTTTAAAGAACCGCTGTTATTTTTTATAAAGATTTTTACCTTTAGTTCCTTAAGGCTGTTTATTATAGGTAAATAGTTATAATTAATAAGTTATTTATAAAAACTTACTAATTATTTTTTTAAATTAAAGTTAATTTATAATAAATAATAAAGTTAATTTATAATAAATAAAAATAAATTATAAACTATAGATAAAGTTGACTAGATTTTTATTAAGAGTATAAATATTAAACTAAAGACTTGAATACTTAGTTATAGGCTTTTATTAAAGTTAATAATTAAGTTTATTAATTTAGTTTTCTTTTTATATATATTTATCTAGATATATTATATTTATTTTTTTATTTAAAAATACTTTATTAACTTATTTATTTATTAATATTATATTAATATAATTATTTAACTTTATAAAGGTATATTTATTTAAAGATATTTAGTTAATTTAAAAAGTAAGTTTAGTTTATTAAAGGTTAAAGTTAAGTTATATAGTAAGGTAAATAACTTTATAAAACTTTATAATAAGTATTTTCTTAAATTAATAGATTTATTAAAAAGAGTGGATTAACTTTTATTATATTACTTAGTTATTAAAGATTATAATAACTAGCTAGGTAGAGAAGACTGAATTAATTATATAAATAATATATTAAGCTTGGTTAATATTTTATTTTAAATTAAAGAGATAAGGTATAGCTAGGGTAGAGTTTTTAATTTAACTACTAGGTAAATAAGCCTATACTTTAAGGGTATAATAATATAGTTAAACTTAATTTTATTTAATTATATATTAATCTTTATATACTTTAAAATAGCTCTTAAAGAAAGTATAGTATCTAGCTATAGCTTAGTATTTAAGCTTATTGCCTTAGCTAGCTTTTAAGTTATTAAAAGTTTATTATAGTAATTATTTATCTAGAACTTAAGTACTTGGCTAGTAATTATTATACTACTTAAGTTATAATTATCTAGCTTATAGATAATAAATACTTATATATATTGCTTCTTTATTTTATAATACCTGTACTTTTTTATTAATAATATAAAAGTAGTCCTTAAGGGCTATAGTAGTATTTAATAAGTAGTTATAATTAAAAAAAAAAGGTTTTTATACTATACTTTAGCAGCTTTTTCTTTAAGTTTAAAAAAGATTATCTTTAAGCTAAGCTATATAGTAATATAAAAAAAGTATAATTTTTAACTACTTTTTATATTAATAAAACTATAGTAGTTAAGTAAAGAAAAAAGCTTTTTAAAAAGTATTTAAATATATAGTAATTATATTTTATTATTAATAATATAGTATAGTCTAGTATACTTAACCTTAAGTCTATAGTTATTAAAAAGGCTAGCTATAGTATTATAAAAGTAAATAAGCAGCTAGGACTTTAGGTAGGCCAGCTTTATAGTATTATTAATAATTAGCCTAGCGCACTATTTAAAGGATTTATATACCTCCTGCTATATATTATAATTAAAAGCCTTTATAACTATACTATATAAGTACTCTAGCTAGGCTAACCTAGCTATTATATTACTAGGTATATTATGCCTTTAAAGCTACCCTTAAGCTTGCTATATATAGTAATAAATATTCTAAATATTTTATATAACTTTTTATTATTATTAATAATTTAATTAAAGTATTGCATTATTTATTATTAAGTAGTTAGTTACTTTATTAAAGAATTAGCATGTTATTTAATTAAACTTGCCTAAGAGCCACTACTTAAAACCATAATCTTAAGAGGTATAATATATCTTAAGCCTCTTTTACTTTAAAGGGGCATTGCCCTTGCCCTTACCCTTGCCCTTGCCCTTGCCCTTGCCCTTGCCCTTACCCCTAGCTCTAGCCTTATTACTAATATAGCACCCCCTTTACTTAAGTATCTACCTATCCCTTTATAGTATTAGCTTTATTATAATAAAAGATAATAAATAAAAGAACCTTAAGTTATAAAGTATTAAAACTATAACTATAGTCTTAGCTAAAGAAAACTTAATTAAGGCAATAAATTAAATATACTTAAATAAAAAGCATTAGTAATTAATAAATGCTTTTAAAAACCTAGCTATATTAATAAATAAGATAGTAAAGTATAGCAGCTTAGTATTTATACTAGCAAGCAGCAAGGCCTAGGCAATCTAGTAAAAAAGCAAAACTAAGACTTAATCTTTAACTTAAACCTTAAAGTAAAATATATAGCTATCCCTTACCTTATACTTATTAATTATAAATAAAGGTATATTAATATTTATATATACTTTATAAAGATAATAGCCTTTAATTAATATAACTATATAAATATAAAAGCTTTTTATAATATTATTTTAGTCTTTAAGGTATATAAGGTTAAGTATTAAAGACTTAAGGCTTTATAATTAAAAAAAGAAGGTTTTAGTTAAGTTAAATAACACCTTAATTAAGTTATAGAACTAGCTATAGATAAAGCCTTATTAAAATTTAATGCTATTTTATAAGGCTATAATAGTTAAGTTAATAATATTATAAAATAATATAAAATAATACTTTACTTTAAGTAAGTAAAGCTTATTATAAGATAAGGTATTAATATTATTAACCTTGCTTTATACTTACTATAATCTTTAAATATTATTTAAGTAATACTTTTATTATAATAAAATATTATTTTTTAATATAAAGCTAAAGTATAATATAAATTAATATTTAATATTAATATAAATAGTATTATTATTAATATAGTATTTATTAATAATATACTTTTACTTAGCTAATTATATTATAAATATTTAAAAAAGGGTCTTAAATATAAACTTAAGCTTTACATTCTTAAGGCCTATAAGTAAATATATACTATAATACTTTAGATAATAATAAGCCTTATTTAATATCTTGCCTTAAATACCTTTTAGCTCTTGCAGCTTAAGTATATAGCTTATTATTTATAAAAGTAATATATTAATATCCTTTTTATATAAGCAGCCTTTTATTAATGCCTTTATATTAATATAAGTAGCTATATATAATCTTAAGAGATACTATAGTATATTCTATAAGACTATAGACTTTTAAATAACTAAAAGTACTATATAATTAAACTAGTATTTATACTACCTAGCTAAAAGGTATATTTAACCTATAAGGTCAGCCTGGTTGGCTAAATTGCCTTTATATAAGGCTAAGAAAAAGACTTAAATATAAGTATTAATTATTTTAATTATTTAGCTAAAGTAATAATTAAGTATAAAATAAAGTAGCTACTTTACTAATTATTTACTTAAGGTCTGCCTTTTTAATTATAATACCTTTAGGCTTAAGTAAATATTATTAATTATATTTAAGGTTGCTTTTTATATTGCATTTTATTAAATACCTTAATAAGCTATTATAAAAAAAAGCAAGAAGGTATATATATTATTAATATTAAATATCTACTTAACTATAGCTTTTATTATTATTATATTAACTTTATAGTAATAGTAAAGGCAGAGCTATAAAGGTAGGCCTTTTTTATTAACTGCCTTTTTAAATACCCTTTATATTATAACTATAAGTGCATTATGCCTAAGGGTACTAGAGAGGTGCTTTTAAATAAAGTAAGAACTTGCCTTAAGTCTTAATAAGTCCTCCTCTAGGTTTAATATATATAGTAGTTTCTTTTTACTAGCTATAGCTTGCCTTTTTAAAGCGCGCTAGATATTACTTATTAATATATAATTATTATTAATATAAGTATTAATAACTAACCTATTTATAACCTTTTTATACTATTTTTAATAATACTATATTAAGCAGCCTTAAATATTAAATTATTTAGCTATTAATAATTAATATAAATTTTATAATATAGTATTATTTTAAGCTATAAGGTTATCTTTAGGTATATAGTTATTATAAGGTATAAGATTATTATTTTTATTTATTATAATATTTTAAGGTTTACTAATCACTTATATACTTACTAGCTATAAAAGGGCTTAAAGTAGTTAAAATAGTAGTATCTCCTCTTAAGGCAGTAAGTTATTAAAGAGATAGCTCTTTATAGCATAAACCTAAAAGTTAATACTCTATCTCTTTAATATTTATATATTCTATATCTTATCTTTTTCTTACTACTAAAATAATAATACCTAGTTAAGTATATTATTAAAGGCAGCAGCCCTTTAAATAAAGTAAGCTATAGTAATAAAGGTATATATATACTTAATAATAATTATACTATAAATCTATAATAACTACTATAGTATAATTATAAATATATTAAAATATAATAATAATTAGTTAAGCTTTAATATTCTAGCTAGTAAAGTTATTATTTATTATACTTTAAAGATATATATAGTATTATATTTAAAAAAGTTAAAAAATATAACTATACTTATTAATTAATTATAATAAGTAATTACTTAATATCTAAGAGTAATTAAAGCTTAAACTTAACCTTAAAAAAAGATAGGTATAAAGATTACTTACTTTAAAAATAAGTTTATTAATTCTACCTTTAAAAATAACATCCCTTTAATAATATTAATATTTACTATATAAATAAATATACTAAAAGTATTCTAACTGCTTAAGTAAATAATAAAATATAAAGTAATAAGTATATTTTTAATCTTTAAATAATACTAGAGCTATAATTTATAGCTAAGGTTTTAAAGCCTTAAGCTATATAGGTTATTATCTTAATTTAGCAATTAATATTAATTAAATTAACTAGCTAAGTATACTTTAAAAAACTCTTATAGGCCTTAAGGCATAAGTTTTTAAAAACTATCTTTATCTTTATTATTTCTTAAAGTTCCTCTAGCTAGCTAGTTTATAAATAATATTAATTATTATAGTTATTATTATTTTTATTATTATAATTATTATTATTATTATTATAGCTATTATTATAGTTATTATAGTTAGTATAGTTATTATAGTTTTTATAAATAGGTAGTGGGTATTATAGTTTAAATAAAAAAGTAAGATAAATTACTTAATTATAAAGGACTATTATTATTTTTATTATATTTACTTAATATAGTTAATAAAATATATAGTTAATTTATAATATTCTTAATAAGTTTATATAATTCTTTATTTAAGGAATTAAGGTTATATATTAATAATAAGCTATTTATAATATATTAATAAAGTAGTTTATTTATAAAGCTGATTTTCTTTTAGTTAATCTCTTGCTTTATATTATTAAAGTAATTTTTAATTAATATTAAATATAAGTTAAAAAATTATTAAATAAGCAGTATTAATATATTATTATAAATACTTATTATATTATTATTATTATAATTAAAGTCTTTTATATTTTTAATATTAAGGGCAAGGTGGCTTTTAATTAATAATAATAATAAAGGTAAGAATAATACAGGATAAATATATAAATTAATAATATTATTAATAATAAGAAGAATATAAAATAAGTATAAGAAGGTATAATTAAATTAAGAAAAGTAATTATAAATAAAAGTAATAATTATTAAAAAAAGAGATTATTATCTTTAGTATAGGTAATAGTTTTATTAGCTTTAGTAATATATATATCTTTAAGTAGTTATATTAATATATTTTTAAGGTTTTTTAACTTATAATAGTCTTGCTATAGTAAGGGGAGGTAGATATTTAAAATTAAGCTTAATTTTAATAAAAATATAGTATTTAAAAAAGAGATTATTAATAAATTAAAATAAGAAAGAGATAAAAAAAAGGATATAAAGTAATATTTTATAAATAAAGTAATAAAAAGAAATATATACTTAAGAAATATATAGGTTTAAAGAATAATTTAATATATTAATATTAATTTAAATAAGTATAAAGAACTATAGTATATTTTATATAATTAAGTAGTATTTATAATAAATAATAAATAAAAAGTATATTTATAAAATTAATTCTAGATTATTATTAATATAAGTTATATAGTATAGTAAAGCCTTTAAGAACTACAGGGATATAGCTATTATTTTTATAAGCTATATAGTATAATAAAGCCTTTAAGAACTACAGGGATATAGTTATTATTTTTATAAGCTATATAATATAATAAAGCCTTTAAGAACTATAGGGATATAGTTATTATTCTTATAAGCTATATAGTATAGTAAAGAGTTTAAGAACTACAGGGATATAGCTACTGTTCTTGCAAGATAAATAGTATAGTAAAGCCTTTAAGAACTATAAGGATATAGTTATTATTTTTATAAACTATATAGTATAGTAAAAGTATTAAGAACTATAAAGATATAATTATTATTTTTATAAACTATATAGTATAGTAAAGCCTTTAAGAACTGCAGGGATATAATTATTATTTTTATAATTTATAAAGTATACTAAAGCCTTTAAGAACCTTAAGGTTATAGCTGTTATTTTTATAAGTTATATAGTATATTAAAGCCTTTAAGAATAATAAGGATATAGCTGCTATTTTTACAAGCTATATAATATAGTAAAGCCTTTAAGAACTATAAGGATATAGTTATTATTTTTACAAGCTATATAGTATAGTAAAGTCTATAAGAACTATAAAGATATAATTATTATTTTTATAAATTATAAAGTATATTAAGGCCTTAAAGAACCTTAAGGATATAGCTGTTATTTTTATAAATTATATAGTAAAATAAAGCCTTTAAGAATTAAAAGAATATAGCTATTATTTTTATAAATTATATAACTTAATAAAGCCTTTAAGAACTATAGTAATATAATAGCTGTTTTTATAAATTATATAGCTTAAAGGAGCCTTTAAGAACTATAAATATATAGTTATTATTTTTATAAATTATATAGTATAATAAAGCCTTTAGAAACAATTAAAATATATTAATAATTATTAAGTTCTAAAGATAAAAAAAGAGTTATTATTAACACTTGTTATATAATAACTATTATTAATAAAAAAAAATATAAAAATAATTATTAAATAATTATTTAATAAAAGTTATTTAAAATTATTATAATTAAAAAAAGGTTATATAATAAATAATAAATAATAAATAATAAATAATAAATAATAAATAATAAATAATAAATAATAAATAATAAATAATAAATAATAAATAATAAATAATAAATAATAAATAATAAATAATAAATAATAAATAATAAATAATAAATAATAAATAATAAATAATAAATAATAATAATAATAATAATTAAAGTAAAATATTTAATAATATTATTATTTAAATTTAATTATATATTATAATTTATAATAATTTTAAATTAAAAATTTATAAAAATTATTATAAAAAGTAATATTATTTTTATTATAAAAAATTATTATTTTTATTATAATAATTTATATTTATATTAAAATTAATATATATATATTATTAAATTTATTTATATATATTTAATTATAATATAATATTTTAATATATTATATATTTAATAATTTTATAAAAAATTAAAATTATTAAATTAAAGATTATAATACTTTTTTTTTTAATAATAATATTTTTTTTAAGAATTTTTTTTAATTTATTATTATTATTAAAAATATTAATTAATATTAATTTTAATAAAATTAATATTTTTTTATTAAATATATTAATAATATTAATATTAAAGAATAATTAAAGCTATAATAAAATAATAATATAAACTTTATACTTTAATAAAAAAAAACCTTAATCTTAAGTTTTTAATTTTAAATTAAAAAAAAAATATATTTATAAAAAGTTAATTAATTAAATAAAAAGTTAAAAAAAAATTAAAAATTAATATAATTATTATATTACCTTTATATTTAATAATAATTTTATAATTATTTTATAAAAAGTTAATAATTATATATTATTTATTATATTTTATATTTTTTTAATTTTTTTTATAATTTTTATTTTTAATAAATTAATTTTTTTATTTTTATAAAAATAAAAAAATTATTAAAAATAAAATAATAAAAAACTTAAGTATATTATTTATATAAATTATTAATAAAAAGTTAATAAATATATAATTAAAATTTAAAAATATTATTTTTTAAAATAAAAATATTATAATTAAAAAACCTTAATTTATAAAAATAAAAAAATATAATAATTTATTTTTTTTAAAATTATAAATTTTTATTTTAAAAATAATAAATTAATAAAAAAAATATAAAATAATTAAATATTTTATATTTAATTAAAATAAAAAAGCTTTAAATTTTAAATTTATTTTTATAATTTAAAAATAAATTAAAAAAAAGTAAATTTATAATTTAATATAAATTAAGCTTTAATTATTTAATTTAAAGTTTAAAAAAAAATTATAAATAAAACTTTAAATATATATTATAAATTTTAAAAAATATTTTTAATTTAATAAAAATAAATTTAATAATAAAGTTTATAAAGTTTAATATATAAATAATTATTTAAAAAATAATATAAAGCTATAATAAACTTTTTACTTTAATTAAAAATATAAAAAAGTATTTAATTAAATTATATATAATTAATATTTTAAGTAATATAAAGATAATATTATAAAAAAAAGTATTTATATTTTAAAAATAATAATAAAATTAAATACTTTTTATTAATAAAATTATAAAATCTTTTTAAGATTTTTTTTATATTTTAAAACCTTTATTAATAAGATTTTTAAAAAAATATTAAATATATTTAAAATCTTTTAAATAATTAATAAATATAATTTTTAAATTAAAAAAAACTTAATTAATATTAAATTATTTATTATATAATAAAAGCTTTATAATATAAATATAAAAGTTAAAGTAATAATAAATAATAATATAAACTTAAAGTTATTTTATAATAAAAAAAGTAATAATAAAATATAAATAATTACTTTAAATTATTAATTATTATAAATTAAAAATATAAAAAAAAAGACTTAATAAAAAGTTAATAATAATTTTTTAATATTTTTAAAAATAAAGAAAAGAATATAATTTATATTATTAAAGTATTAAAAATATAAAGAAGTCTATTTATAATATTATTATAAAATAAAAGATTATATAAAGTATAAAAATAATTTATATATTATAAAAAAATATAATAATTTAATTTATATATTTATAAAAGTTAATATAATATTAATAATTAAAAAAGCTTAAAATAAAAACTTTAATATTATTAAAAATAAAAATATTAAATTAATAATAAAGATTATAAAAAAAAATATTAATAATAAGATTTATAAAGTTATAATTAAATTATAATTAAAAAAAAGTAAAGATTATATTAAACTTTAAAAATAATTTAAATATATTAAATAAAAACTTATTATTAAAAAAAATAAAAATCTTACTTTATAATAATAAAGTAATTAAAAAATTCTTAAGCTTAAATATAAAAATCTTAAAAAAAGTATTAATTATTATAAAGTTAATTAATAATTAAAAAATAATTAAAAAGTTTTTAATTTTTTTTATAATTATAAAAATAATAAATAATATTATTTTAAGTAATTTATAATTTAAAATAATAAATCTAATTATAGTTTAAAAAAATAATACTTTAAGTTAATAAAAAAAACCTTTAAGTTAATAATATTATAAAAATAAATTAAAAAGTAATATAAAAAAATAAAAATTAAAATAATTATTATTAATATAATAAAAAAATACTTTAATTTAAGCTTAAATTAAATAAGCTAAAGATTTATAATAATTAATTAATAAAAAAATTATTACTTAAGTATTAAAAATATATAAAGATATTTTAAAAAAAAAAAAGTTATAAAGTTAATATTTTTAAAAAAATTAATATATTTAATAAACTTAAAGTTAAATATAAAGTTATTATAAAAACTTATTTATTTTTTAATAAAGATTAAATTAAAGATTCTTTATAATTATATTTAAATAACTTTAATAAAAAAGTAAATTAAAAAATTAAATAATTTTAAATATTAAGTATTATTTTTTAAATTAATAAATACTTTAATTATATTTTAAAGTTATATTAATAATATATTAATAAACTATATAAATTATTTTTATATTATATATTTAAATAATATTTTAATATATAATAATAATTTAAAAAAATATAAATAATATATAAATAATATATTAAAAAGATTAAAAATATATAGGTTATATATAAATTTATAAAAGTATAAGTTTAATATAATATTTATATTATATTTTAAATTTATAATTAAATTAAATAAAGTATATATAAAGTATAAATATATTAAAGTAATAATATAATAATAAGTATTTAATAATATAAAAAAGATTTTTTTATTTTTAAGCTTTATTAAATTTTATAAGTAACCCTTAAGTAACTAAGTAACCCTTAAGTATAAAAAAAAGTTAAGGTAAATATATTATTAAAAGTTAAAATATTATAAAGTTTTAATTTATACTTTAATTAAAAAATTATTAAAAGGCTTTAATTATTTTATTTTATAAAAAAAGGTTAAAAAAATCTTTATATATTATTAAATACTTTATTAAAAAGAGCTATATATAAAAATAAATAAAAAAGGTTTTTATTTATTAAAATATAATAAAAAAAAGTAAAAAGCTTTTTTAAAAAGTATTAATATAATAATAATAAACTTAATAATCTTTATATTATTAAAAAGTATTAATATTTACTTAATCTTTAATTATAATATTTATATTTTAAGTAAAAGTATATTATTTAATAATTATAATACTATATATTTAATTAATAAAAAAGATTTATTAAAGCTTAAGATTTTTATTTTTAATTAAGATAATTAAATTAAAGCAAGCATTATAAGATTTTTTATTAATAATTATAATATTAAAGTATTAAAAAAATTATTAAATAATAAGTATAATATTTATATTAAAGACTTTATATTAAAGAATATTATTATTATTAAAGAATTCTATATTAATATTATATTTAAAGTAAAGTTATTAAAAGTTAATATTTAGTATTAAAAATATAATTACTCTTTATACTTTAGTATATTAAAGTATAATATATTTTTAATATAATTAATTAAAAAATATAACTTAATTTTTTTTAAATATAAATTATTATTTTTTTATAAATACTTTATAATTTAAAATATAATACTATATAATTTAATAAAGCTTTTTTTATTTATAAAAATATAGTATTAATTAATTAAAAGTTTATAAAAAAAGTAAAGATTAATAAAATATCTTTTATAATTATATAGTAATTTTAAATATTTATAGTATTTATAAATTAAATATATTAAATTAAAAAAGCTTAAAATATTAATTTATAATATTAAGAATATATAAATTAATAAAATTAAGTAAATTAATTATAAAATATATACTTTAATAAATTTAAAATAAGTTATATTATAAAGATAATTAAAGTATAAAGTATTAAAGCTATTTTAATATATTTATTAAGATTTATAAAATTATAAAAAAGGGTTTAATAATTTAAATTAATTATTAATTTTTAAAAATAATTATAGTATTTAATATAGTATATAGCTTTTTATTAATAAATATTAATATATATTTATAATTATTATAATTTATTTTAAAATATAAATAAAAAGATAGTTTAATTTTTTAATTTATATTTTTAAAAATAATTATAAAAAAGTAATAATATTATATATAAAGTATTTATTATATATAGACTAGATTAATAATAAAATAATATATATTAAGCTATCTTTAATAATTATATATAAATTAAATAAAGATATTAAGTAAGCTAGTAAATATATTATTATAAAGTTAATTATAATATTTAAAAAAGTAAGGTTTTTAAAAAAGCTATAGTTAAAGAATATATAAATAATTACTTATTTATATAATATAATACCTTTTTATATAAATAAAATATTATTATTTATAAAAAAATTAAAGTAATAATTTAAAATATATATACCTTTAAATATTAAAGAGTATATAGCTAATTTATAGCTAGATTAAAGTAATATATATATATATAGTTATTATATTTATATACTATAATATAATTATAAACTTAATTATAATAAAAAAAAATATAAAGTAAGCTTTAAAAAAATAATTAAATACTTTATAAATTATTTTATAATTAATTTATATAAAGTATAAATCCTTTAACTTAAAAAAGTTATAATTATAAAAAATATTGTTTTTAATAAAACTTATTATTATAATTTATAAAAGTAAAGTATAAAAAAGCTTATTATATATTAATTAAATAAGTTATTTATAAAGCTTAATAAAGATAAAGTAAATAAAATTAACTTAATTAATTAAACTTAAATTAAAATATAAAAAGCTTTTTAAAAAAATAAAAAATATTTAAATTTAAAAATAAAAATATTAAAAAATATTATAAAACTTTAAAAATTAATATTATTAAAGCTTTAAATATTAAAAAATACTTTAAAAAAAATTTTTAAAATATATAAATAAAAAGTAAATATAATATTATAAAAAATAGTTTAATTATTAAAAAGTAATATTATATATATTTAAAATAAAGATTTATATTTTTAAAGGTATATAGCTTAATAAACTAAATTAAAAAAGATTTATAAATTTTAATTTTATTATTAAAGTAAAATAATAAATAAATAATTATTAATTTAATATTAAATATATTACTTAAAAATAATAAAATATAATAATAATTAATTAATAAAGAATATTTAAAAAATATATAAAAAATTATAAAGTTAATATTATAATAAAAAAGTATATAATAAAAAAAAATAATAGCTTTTTATATAAAGTTATTTATTATAAAGTATAAATAAAAATTATAAAAATTAAGCCTTTAAAGTATATATTTAATAATAAATAAATTCTTAATATTAATTAAATTTAATATATTGCTTAATTAATAAATATTAATATTAAAAAATATAAAGAGTATTTAAATAATATTTATTATACTAAATATAATATTTAATTAAAGTTTAATTAAATAAAGGTTAATAATTTAAGTTAAGTTAATAATATATTAAAAAAACTTATTAAAAGTATTAAATAATTAAAATAAGTTATTAAAGTATTTATTAAAAGATAAATTCTTTAAGGCAGTATATAAAAAAGTATTAATACTATATATAAAAAAAATATAAATTAAGATTAATTAAAAAAAGGTATTATTAAAGCTTTTATTAATAAAGTAAGTATTTATATATAAGCTATATATAGATAAATTATTAAAGTATTATAAAGTATACTTAATAATATATAAAAACCTTTAAAAAAGCTTTATAATAAAAAGTATATATATAGCTATATTAATAATATAAATATTTAAAATAATAATTATACTTTTTATAAAATTTAACCTTAAACTTAAATAATTTAATATAAAAAATATATTTTTAAATATAAATTATAATAAGTATAGTATTTTTATAATATATAAGCTTTTTAAAGGATTTAAATAACTTAATAAAGTAATAAAATTAAAAAAAGTATTATATAAATTATAAAACTTATTAAGTCTTTAGTTTAATAAATTATTAATAATATTAATAAAGCTTAGCCTTTAATAAAGTATTAAAAAGCTTTATTTATTTTATATAATTAATAAAAAGGTTTTTATATTATTTTATATAAATAATATTATTTTAATATATTATAAAAGTAATAAAGCACTATATAATAACTTTATTAATATATTAAAAAAGAAATATAAATTATATTATAAAGGTAATATTAAATAATTCTTAAGTATTTAAATTATTTAAAATTATTAAAAGTATAAGATTTACTTATTATATAATACTTATATTAAAAAAGTAATATAAAAGTTTAAGTAAAAAAATATTAATTAATACTTTATAACTTTAATACCTTAAATTAAATTAAAAAAAAACCTTTAATAAATAATAAAATTATAAATAAAAAGTTATTAAAAAAAGATTAATATAATGCTTTATACTATAGTTATAATATAAATAAAAATTACCTTTATTATATTTTATTTTTTATATTTCTTAATAAATCTTAAAAAAAAATATTATTAAGTAATTAATTAATTTATTTATTATTTTTATATATAAAAGTATTTTACTCTTTAATATAAAAAGTATAAAGAAATTTAAATATTAATTATTTATAATAATATATCTTTTATTAATAATATAAAAACTTAAAAATTATTTTAAAGATATTTAATAACCCTTTATAATAAATTTATAATTTAAAATATAATATATTAAAATATAATAATAACCTTAATTATAAAGGCTAAGCTATATACCTTAAGCTAAATAATATAAAAGATAATAGCTTTATAATATTTATTTTTATAAATAAAATTTAATACTTAAGAAAATTAAAATATAAATTATAATAATTAATAAACTATATAGTTAATAATTATAAAAAGTAATTAAATAAATATATAACTATACTATATAAATATATAGAATATATAATTAAAGCAAGAATTTAAAAAAGGATTATTTAAAATAACTTTTCTTTTTTTATAATAAATACTAGTTAATAAATTAATAAAAAACCTTTTATAATAAAGCTTTAAAAGATTTATTAAATTATTAAATATAGTAAACTTATTATTATATTATATTAAAAAGTAAAATATTAATAAAAGTAATATATAAAAAAAAAAAAAAATAAAGCTTATTTATAAACTATATTATATTAAAAACTTAAATTATTTATTTTTTTATTAACTTTTTAATTTTATTACTTAATATATTTAAGGTATTAATAAAGGCTATAATATTATTATTATTATTATTATTATTAAAGATATATAAAGTAATCTTTAATACCCTTACTATATATTTTTTACTTACTTTTAATAAATTAAATTAAAGGTATAAAACTATTTTATATTTATTAAATAATTATTATAATATTAATAATAAAGTAAATAATAATAAAGAATAAAATATTTATAGTTTTATTATTATTTAACTTTATTTAATAAAATATTATTATTAATAATTTAAATTAAAGATAGTTAAGTATAGTATTAATAATAAAAAAGCTTATTTTAAAAAAAAAATATATTAAAGATTATAATAATAATTATTTATAAAGTAATTAAAGTATTTTTTTATAATAATATTATTATACTTTATATATTAATTAAAATTATTTTTATTTATAATAATACTTAAGATATAATTTTAAGTTTTATTATTTTTACTATAGTAGATTATTATTTTTACTATAGTAACTTATACTTATATTAAAATTAATATATATATACTATTAATCTTATTAATCTATACTTAATTATAATATAGTGTATTAATATATAATATACTTTATAATACTATATAAGATTATTAATAATATTATAATTTTAACTTTACTCTTTAGCTTTTTTTTTAAATATTATAAAATTTTATATTATTAATAAATTCTTTTTTAAGTAATAATCCTTTTAACTTATTACTATTTTAAAATACTAGCCTTAATAAAATTTATACTTTTTTTTTATTAAATTTATTAATAATAATAAACTTAATTATTAAAGTTATTTTTAATAATAATAAATTTAATAACTTAAAGTAGTTATAATATTATAAATTTAATAATAATATAGTATTTCTATAGCTTAAAAATAAGTATAAAAAGATATTACTGCCTTTATATATTAAAAAGCTATTATAGCTATTTATATATACTGCAGGATTATTACTATAAGTTAAGGAAATTATAAAGACTATAGACTTAATACTATAGCCTATAATTTTATTATTACTAGCCTTAAGGCTATATAATATATATAATAAGCTTTTAGCCTTTTTATAAATATTTTATTATAATAATAATACTGCTTTTTAAATTAAAAAAAGCTTTAATACTTAGATTATTAATAATAAAAGAGTTAATACTTATTATACCTTTATTTATAATTATATTAATAATAAAGCTTTTATAAATACTAAAATTTAATAATTATTATCTTAATAAATAAAATGCCTTTATAAAATTATAGTATTAATAATTAAAAGTATTAATTAAAAGTAGTTTTATTATATTATTTATATTAAATATAATTATAATCTATTACTTAACTTATTAATATATAATATATATTATTAATATACTTTAAGTTAATAATAATAAAAAAAAGACTTAATTAAGTATTAAGCCTTTTTTATATATAAGATATTAAAGATTTTAAAAAACTTTAATATTATTAAGTTTATATTTTTTTATTAAAAAAATATTTATAATAATAAATAAAGGATTAAGATTAAGGGACTTAATAGCTTATTAATTACTTAAGTATAGATTAAATAGCTTTAAGATAATAATCTTTATTATTATATTAAGCTTAATATTAATAATGAGTTCTCCTATTTGCACTATAGCATATTCCTATTTAAACTATAGTGGCCTGTGCCTATATTAATATTAATGCATATACACTACCGATCCTATCAATCCACACCTAATTACAGTGCGGCGCCCTGGCGTACTATATGCTTTATAACTCTATATAAGACCTTTAATATTATAGAGTTTAAAATCGTAAAGTTTAAAATTGCAATAGATTCCTTCCTAGGCGACAATGCCCTAGATCCGCTGCTATTATTAAAGCTATCTTATGGTGCTGGCCTGGATGAGATTTGCGCCTTCTTCTTATTAAATGCGCTAGAGGCAGCAAAGGCCCTGGCCGCTGCAGTCTAAGTTGGAATTATTAAGAATAAAGATATCCTTTCCTAGTGTGTTATACTGTATTTAAGTGTGTGGGTGTGGCAATTGCAATCTAGGGGTGAACTTAGCTAGTAATGTGGAGCACTATGGTTTAAATAGGAATATGCTATGGTGTAAATAGGAGAACTCTTAATAATAAAGTTAAGGGTATTTTATAAACTTATTCTTAATTAAAGAAAATATAGTGCTAGTTCTTTAAAGTCTTAAGACTTAATAATATATATAAGACTAACTATTTTTATATATATCTCTTTAAGGTTATAGGTATTATAGATTAAAAGTTAATAATTAACTTTATATTTAGCTTTATTAATATAAAAAAAGAAAATAATTACTTATAGCTTTATTAATAGCTTAAGGACCTTTATTAAGACTTTTATATACTAGTACTAACTATAATAATTATAAATAAAAAGATAGCCTTTAAAAATGCTTTTAAATTAATCTTTTTTAATACTTAATAATAATTATATATTTATTATATTAATATTAATATTAAGGTATAAATTTAATTAAAGTAAAAAGGTAAAAATAATAATAATAATAATAATTATAAGTTTAAGGCTATTAATAAGCTTAAGGCTATTAATAATAATAATAACCTCCTTACTGCTTATACTACTAAATAAAAAACTACTAAATATAGCTATACTACCTTATTACTTACTGCTAAGCCTTAGACTTATAATAGAATATTTTATACTTAGTAATAGGTTATTTATATTAAAGATAAAGCTACTTTTTAATTAATATAAAAAAGATAAAGATTATATATAATTCTTTATAAAATTATATTTTATATTATATTTTAAAAAAATATATATTATACTATAAATAATAAGTATATTACTATATTAAATATTATTATAACTTTAATTAATAAGTTAATAATCTTATAGAAATAGTTTATAAAGATATAAAATCTTTTTTTATTTTAAGTATAAGCAATTCTTTATACCTTTATAATATAATCTTTTTAATATTATAAAAAAAAGAATAAAACTATAATTAAAATATAGCTAAGATATAAATATAGTAATAATAATACTTTATTTAGTAAAGCTAGCTAGGTAATATTATAATAACTATTAACTATATTATTATTAACCTCTTTATATAGTAATATTGCCTAGCTATAGCTATAATGCCTTTAAGCTATAGTTTAATACTTTTATTACTGCTTTTTTATATTAATAGCTTTATATAGTAATATATATTTCTTTATAGCTATATAATCTTTAAAAAGCTTAATATTAATAAAGCCTTTAATAAAGATAATATCTACCTATAATAATAATTAATAAAGCCTTTAGTATAATTCTTTTTAAATTTTTATAAAAAAGCTATTAACTACTTAATTTTAAGATATTAATAAGCCCTTGCTTTAAATCTATAACCTTAATATTATTTAAAGCTTTTATAACTAGCCTTACCTTTTTAATAATAAAAAAATAATTATATTATTAATACTAAAGGTTAATAATAATTAAGATAATACTTAATAAGAGTAAATAGTATAGTTAATATAGTAATAATAATTAAAGTAGAATTTATAAATATCTTGCTATATAAAGCTAAGCTTATACTAAAATCTTTTTTAATTTAAAGTTTAAGGCTTATAAAGGTTATCTTAAAGCTATAGTTATACTTAAGTAGCTTTTTTATAGTTAATAAAGAGGTTTTAATTATATATAAATTTATAGGCTATAAAAATTATAAAAGGATAATTATAAAGATTAATAAAAGCTTTATTTATAGTAAGGCTGGCTATAATAACTACTACTGCTTTTAAGATTAACCTTAAGATTAACCTTAAGATTAAGTCTAAGACTAAGGAAGTTATTAAAGTTATTTTAGCTATACAACCTAGCATTAATAAGCTAGATAAACTAACTAGCTTATAAAAAGTATTTATATTAAATTAAAAAGGCTAGAAATATAATTTTTAAAGGAATTAATATTAATTAATAGTCTATAGTATTATAATATAAAATTTTATATAATAATCTCTTATATTAATATATTATATTATATTTTAATATATAAGTATAGTAATTATAATTAAAAAGGTAAATATAGCTTATAATATAGAGTACTATAGTAAAAATAATAATCTACTATAGTAAAAATAATAAAATTTATAATTTTTATAAAGTAGTATTATTAATTAAGTACTTAATATTATAATTATAAGCTTTAAAAAGGTTTTTAAAGTATTATTATTTTTTTTTCTTTACTTTATAACTTTTTAAATAATTATTTTAATTAATATAGTTAATTAATAAAAATAATATTTTAAAAAGTAGTTTATTATAATAAAAAAATAATATTTATTATTAAACAGATTATAGCTATATTAATTATTTTAAAGAAAAAGATAATAATAATAATATTAATAAAAAAAAATTAATTTTATAAAGTATAAGAAAAATATTATATTTTATAAAATAATTATTTTTTTACTTATTATTTATAATATAATTTAATAAAATAAAATATATATATTTTCTTTATTTCCTTTATATTAAATAATTATTAATATTATAAAAAAAAATAAAAAATAAAATTAAAATTATATATAAATATAATATTTATTTATAAAATAAAATAATAATAATTAATAAAATTAATAAAAAGCTTATTATTAATAATTAAATTAAAAATTATTTAAAAAAGTATTTTAAATAGCTTTATTAAATAAAGGGTATATTAAAAAAAAGTATAATAAAGTAAAGCAGTAGTAAGATTATATTATTAAGTATTAATATAATAAGTTAAGTACTTAAGGGTATAGCTTTATAATATATTAAATACTTATATAAATAATAAGCTATAATATATATTTCCTTTATTTTAATTAAGGTATTTTATATATTTTTAAATTACTTTATTAACTTAATATATATTTTAATAATATTTATTTTTTTAATATTAAAAAAAAGATTTTAATATTATTTTATAATAACTTAATAATTAAGTATTAAAGAGTTAATAAAACTTTAATAAAAATTATTAAAACTTATTATTAAAAAGGTTTATATATTAATATAAAGAGATATATTAATATATATATAGTTTATTAAATAAATAAAGTAAAATACTATTTACTATATAATAAATTAATTATATTATTAATATTTATAAAATTATAAAAAAAGATTATAATAGATTTTATTATAAAGCTACTTAAAGTAATTTAAAAGAAATAAATATATAATTTAATATTTATAATAATAAACTACTTTATAAAGTATATTATTTATATATTATACTTAAAGAATATTATTAATAAAAGATTTATAATAAAGTTTTTATATTATATCTTTTAACTTTATAGTATATTAAAAAGAATTATTTTTAATAAAAATAATATATTTATAAATACTTTTTAATAATCTTTTTATTATTTTATTAATTATAAATAATAACTTAATATAGTATTTTATCTTTAAATAAATAGCTAGATTAAATAATAAAATTAAAACCTTAAGCACTATTTATAAGCCTTTTATAATAAAAACTAGCTAGATTAAGTTAAATAATTACTATTTATTAAGTTTATATATAATATTATTAAGTATTTAGTTATTAATAAAGTATTTATATTCTTATTTTTAAAATATAACCTAGCTATATTAAAGATTTATAATATTAAACTTAACTATATAAACTAAACTGCTTTAAATAAGATTAATAAAATAATTAATATAAAAAAGTATATTATAAAAATATTATAAAATATTAATAAATTATATAATAAGTAATATAATAAAGGCTATATAAAAAAATTATTTAAAGTTAATAATTAAGTTTTTATCTTTATTAAATACTTAAACTTATATTAACTTAATAAAAAGTTAATAAAAAAGTATATAAAACTTTATTAAATTAAAAAAATTATTAAGATTAATAACTTTATTTATAAATTATAATTATTATTATTAATATAAATATATAATATCTTTAATATTATAAATCTTAAAGAGTTTTATAATAAAAATAATATATTAATTAAGTTAATAAATTACTTTTTTTTATTAAAAAAATATTTAAAATTAAAGATATTATTAATTATAAATACTATAACTATAAATAACTTTATTATATTAAATAAAAAAATTATTTAAATAAAAAAAATATATAAATATATTACTTTAATTTTATTAATAATTTATTATAAAAAAAGTATAATATAAAAATTAAAATTAAGCTATAATAAAATAATAATATTAAAGTAATACTTTTAAAAAAAAAGTATATTTATAAACTATAGTTAAAAATAAAATACTATTTAAAAAAAAAGTTATAAAAAGGTTAAAGTAAAGTAATAATAAACTTAAGGTAAGGTAGTACTAGGTTAATACTTTTAAAAAGGGGTATACTTAAAGGCTATAATTAAAAAAAAAAGTTATTAATTTAATAAAGATAAAGTTAAAAAAAAATAAAGTTAAAAAAAAATAAGTTAATATTATAAATATTAAAAAAGTAAGAAAGTAATAACTATATAATAAGAGTTCTGCTATTTTCACTATAGCAGATTGCTATTTTCACTATAATAGCCTGTGCCTATACTAAAATTAATATATATACACTACTAGTCCTATTAATCTATACTTAATTATAGTGCAGCGCGCTAGTATATAATATACTTTATAATACTATATAAGACTATTAATAATATTGCAATTTTAGCCTTGCCCTTTAGCCTTCTTCTTAAATATTATAAAATTCTATATTGTTAATAGATTCCTTTTTAAGTAATAATCCCCTTGACCTGCTGCTATCCTAAGGCGCTAGCCTTAATGAAATTCGCGCTTTCTTCCTGTTAGACTTGCTAGCAGCAGCAGACCTAGCTGCTGAAGTTGCTTTTAATAATAATAAATTTAATAACCTAGAGTAGCTGCAATACTATAAATTTAATAATAATATAATATTTCTATAGCTTAAAGATAAGTATAAAGAGATGCTGCTGCCTTTATATATTAAGAGGCTATAATATAAAATTTTATATAATAATCTCTTGTACTAGTGTATTGCACTGTATTTTAGTATGCAGGTATAGTAATTATAATTAAGGGGGTAAATATAGCTTGTAATGTAAAGCACTATAGTGAAAATAGCAATCTGCTATAGTGAAAATAGTAGAACTCTATAATAATATTATTAAAGATTAATAATAAAAAAAAAATTATTTTTATAAAATAATAATAAAAATATTATTATAAAAAGGGGGGTAATTTATTAAAGGATAATTAAGACTATAATAAGATAATAATATAGGTTTTATACTTTAATAAAAAAAAACCTTAACCTTAAGCCTTTAATTTTAAGCTAAAAAAAGAAATATATTTATAAAAGGCTAATTAATTAAATAAAAAGCTAGAAAAAGGTTAAAGATTAATATAATTATTATACTATCTTTATATTTAATAATAGCTTTATAGTTATTTTATAAAAGGTTAATAGCTATATATTACTTATTATATTTTATACCTTTTTACTCTTTTTTATAATACTTATCTTTAATATTTTTATTATTAAAGCAATATATTTATAATACTTAATTAAATTAAGCTAAGGTTTTTATATTTTAGCTTTTTTTATTAAATAATAATATAAAGTTATAATAATTATAAATAATATATAAAGATTAAATAATATTTTTATAATATTATATTAAAATTATAAAAAAATAAAATTATTATAATTTTTTATTTTTAAGCTATATTATTAAAATAACTTTTTTAATAATATTACTTTTAATAATAATTATAAAGTTATTATATTAATTATTACTTTAGCTATAGCTATAGCCTTTTTATTATTTAGTTTATAATCTTTATCTTTTTATATTTTTTAATATTCTTAATTACTTTATAAATAATTATAAAGCTTTTTAATTTATTATTTTAACTTTTATTATTATATAAGTATATTATATATTTATAATTAATCTTTAATTATTAAATTAATTTAAAGTTAATAAAAAAAGTAAGGAAAAAAATAAAGTTAATAATAAATTATTATTAATAATAACTTTATTATTTTATAATAACTTTAATTAACTTTATAGATTTTTAATAATATTTAGGTTTTATATTTAAAGCAGTAGCTTATTTAAGTTTTAAAATATTAAGTTAATAATATTTATATAAAAAATAATAAAAAGAAATACTAAAAGCTTATTAAGTTATTAAAATAAGTAAATAAGCTTTTTTATTAATAACTTTTTTTTTTAAATAATCTTTTTTATAATATAATAAATATAAAGTAAGGTATATTATTATATAAAGTAATATAAAATTATATATAGTTATAATATTTTTTTTTTAATAGTTTTAATATAGTAATACTACTTAATAAAAAGATTAATAATAATATAGTTAATTTATATTAAAAGTAATCTTAATTAAGCTTAATTAATATATTATTACTATAGCTTTATTTTTTATTTTATAACTATTTTAAAAATAATTTTACTTTTTTTTTATTATTATTTAAATAAAGGCTTTATAAAGATAAAAAAGATTATTAATATTAATAAATAAATATATTTTAATATTTTTATAAATTATTTTTATAAAATTATTTATTTTTTTAATTAAAATTTTAATAATATTTAATTTAATATTATAAAAATTAATTAACTTAAAAAAAATACTTAATAATAAAATAATTTATAATTATTTTTTAATAATAAATATAAACTTAAATAAGTTAAGCTTAAGCTACCTTAAAGTTATCTTCTTTTTTTATATATATAACCTTATTTTAATACTTTTTAAGATTTTTTTTATTAAACTTAATTAATAACTTATTTTATATTTATATTAAAGATAAAATTAACTTTATAATTAACTTTATAAACTTAAGGTTAATAAATTTATTAATAATAAAGTTAAATATTTTATTAATATTATTAAAGATATTATCTTTTTTTTAATATAATATTATTTTAATATAAATATTTATATTAATATAATATAAATAAAATTATTATTATATATTTAAAAAAATATATTTTAATATATTTTTTAATACTTTTTTTTTATTTATAATAATAATAAAAAATTTAAAAATCTTAAATTATTATTAAAAGTTATTTAATTAATTATATAATTAATTATAATCTTTTTATTTCTTTATATTTATAAAACTAAAAATAAAGTTAATTATAAACTTTTAATTTATAATATTAATAACTTAAAATAAATATATTTTAAACTTATTAATTTTATATATATTATTTAATTTAAAAACTTTAAAAAACTTTTTTTATATAGCTTTATATTAAAAATAAAATTAAAAAAACTACTTTAATTTTTTAATCTTTATTATATTAAATAAAGTAATAAAGCTCTTTTTATTAAAGAATATTAACTTATTATTATATAAATATAAAGTTTTTAAATTAAAAATAATAAATAATTTAATAATATTTATAAATATTTATTTAAAAAAAAATATAAAAAGCTTTTATTTTAAGCTTAAATAATCTTTTTTATTTTATATATATTAAAGGCTTTATATTATAAAAATAATATTTTAAAGTTTTTTTATTTTTATATATAATAATAATAAATACAATATATTAAAAAATTAAAAAAGTATTATAATTATATTAATTTTTAAAAACTTAAAAATTTTATTTTTAATTTAACTTTTTAATAATTAAGGTAGTTAATTTAAATAAATAATTAAGCTTTTTTATTATATTTTTCTTTATACCTTTACTTATTAAAGCTTTAAAAAAACTATAATTATAAAAAAATATATATTAAATTAAAATTTATTTTTTATTAATTTTATAATAATTATTAAAAGATTTTTTAATTATTATAATATTATATTTATAATTAAATATTTAAAAAAAATTAAAAAGCTTATTAAATAAATTAAATTTATATATTAATAAAAATATAAAGATTTTTTATTTTATATTTTTATTAAAAATATTATTATAAAATTTTTAATTAAATATATTAAAAAGCTTAAAATAATTATTAAATAATAAAAAGTTATTATTTAAGTTATTAAAAAAATAAAATTTATTATTAAAGCTTTTTAAATATTAAATTTTATTATTAAAAATATTAAAGTAATTAATTTTATTTATTATTATTATTAACTTTAATAATTTTAAATTTAATATTTTAATTATAAAATTATTTATATAAAATATTAATTATATTATTACTATATATTATAATTTAATAAAATAAGTTAAATATAAAAAAACTTAATTTAATTTAATTAAATATTATAAATATATTACCTTAATAATAAAAAGCTATTACCTTAATAATAATACTCTTAATATAAAGTAATTAATAATATTTTATAATAAAAATTAATTTTAATATTATAAAAATAAAGTTATTATATTTTTAATAAAAAAAATAATTTAAAATTAATAATTATTTAAATTAAAACTTTAATAATAATTTAATAATATTTATAATTAAATAAAGTATTATTATATAAAAAAATAATAAAAATTATTTAATAATTAAAAATAATAATAATATTAAGTTTTTTAATTAAAGTTAATAATATAAATTTATATATAATATTAAATTATTATTAAAGTTATTAAGTATTAATAATTAATATAAAATAATTAATATTAATTATAATATAAATAATAATATTTTTATATATTAAAGTAAAAATAAATATTAAATAAAATATAAAAATAAATAATAAAATTATATAAAGTTATATTTTTAATTATAAACAATACTTTAATAATAAAAATATTATTTAATAATAAAGTAATATTAATTAAATAATATTAAATAATATTTAAATAATTAAAAAAGGCTTATTATATTATAAATTAAATATAATAAGCTTAATATTTTAATTACTTAAGGTTTAAAATAATATTTTTATAAACCTTAAGTTATTTAAAATATTATTAAAAAGTATTATTATTATTAAAATATAATAAATAATAATAATATTAAAGCTTAATTTTATAAAAAAGATTAATATTAAATAAAATAAATAAAATAAATAAAATAAATTAAATAAATTAAATAAATTAAATAAAAAATAAAAAATACTTAACTTAAACCTTAAACTTTAAGTATAACTTTTTAATAAATACCTTAATATTAAAATAAAAATAAATCTAGGGTTAAGAACCCTTTATAAGCCTTTTAACCTTGCAATAAAAGCGGGGCAGCGGCAGGCACATGCTTATTTTGGCTGTAGGTTTAAGGATAGACAAGGGTATATTTTTTTTAATAAAATATAAATAAAAAATATATAAAAATCTATTAATAAATAAAACCTATTAAACTTCTTTCCTTTTTTTAATAGTGATTTTATAGAATTAATTATAAATTAATCTTTAAAAAATAAAAAGTAGGCTATAAGTGGGTTAAAAGTCTTAGCTAATAAAAATTTAAATCTGGTTAATATAAAAAAGTCTTGGCTAATAAAAATTCAAATCTAGTTAGCGCCTATAGTAGGCTATAAGTAGGCTAAAAGTCTTAGCTAATAAAAATTTAAATCTAGTTAGTGCTTATTTAAACTTACTTAGGTTTTTAAACCTATATAATTTAAATAATTATTTTTATTAATAAATATAGAAATATTCTTACTATATAATACTTATTTTTAAATATTATTTTTTCTTTATGCTCTTTAAAAATATTTATTATAATATAATACTTATTTTTAAATACTATCTCTTCTTTATACCCTTTAGAAATATTTATTATAATGTAATATTTATTTTTAAATACTACCTTTTACCTATGCCCTTTAAAAATATTTATTACTATATAATACTTATTTCTAGATACTATCTTTTTCTTTATACTCTTTAAAAATAGTAATTACTATATAATACTTATTTTTAAATACTACCTCTTCCTTTATACTTTTTAAAAATATTAATTACTATATAATACTTATTTTTAAATACTACCTTTTACTTATACTTTTTAAAAATATTAATTACTATATAATACTTATTTTTAAATATTACCTTTTACTTATACTCTTTAAAAATATTTATTATTATATAATACTTATTTTTAAATACTACCTTTTTACTTATATCTTTAAGAAATATTTATTATGATATAATACTTATTTCTAAATACTATACTCCTTTATATATTTTTATAAAAAATATTTATTACTATATAACACTTGTTTCTAGATATAACCTTTAATAACTTCTTAATATCACCTACTTATTATATTACCTTTAAAAAACTATTACTACCCTTTTTCTTATACTATAAATATAGCTATATAATATACTGCCTATAATCCCTTAATACTATTATACTTTTTAATTTATTTATAAAGAACTATTATTATTTTTTTAAATTAATACTTATATTTAGATAGTATATTATTTATAATTTCTTAATAATATTATATTTTTTAATTTATTTATAAAGAACTATTACTACTTTTTTTTAAATTAATACTTATATTTAAATACTATATTATTAATAATTCTTTAATATTATTATATTTATTAATTTATTTATAAAGAATTATTACTACCTTAGTATATAATAATTATTAATACTATATTGCTTATAGTTCCTTAATATTAATATATTTATTTTACTTTTTAAAAACTATTATTATATTTTACCTTAAATAATTATTTTTAAATACTATATTACTTCTAGCTCTTAAAGAATAGCTATTAAGATTAATAGGTTGCTTACTATTCCTTTATACTATATATAGATTAATACCCTTTTTATATAACTTGCCCTTAGCTCTTAAGGAATAGCTATTAAGATTATTAAGTTACTTACTATTCCTTTATACTATATATAGATTAATACCCTTATTTATATAACTTACCCTTAACTCTTAAAGAATAGCTATTAAGACTATTAAGTTGCCTGCTATTCCTTTATACTATATATAGACTAACACCCCCCTTTATATAACTTGCCTTTAGCTCTTAAGGAATAGCTATTAAGATTATTAAGTTGCCTACTATTCTTTTATACTATATATAAACCAACACCTTTATCTATATAACTTGCCCTTAACTCTTAAGGAATAGCTATTAAGACTACCAGGTTTTTTATTATTACTTATACTATATAAAAATAAACACTCTGCTATATAACTCGCCCTTTATTATTAAAGAAGGAACCTTAAGACTACTAGGTTTTTTATTATTACTTTATACTATATAAAAATAAACACTCTACTATATAACTTGCCCTTTATTATTAAGGAAGGAACCTTAAGACTACTAGGTTTTTTACTATTACTTTATACTATATAGAAATTAATACTCCTTTTATATAACTTGCCTTTATTTTTTAAGCTATAATTATTAATATTATTAAGTTTTTTATTATTACTTTATATTATATAAAAACTAATACTCCCTTTATATAACTCGCCCTTATTATTAAGGAAGATAAAAGTTTCTTACTATTAATCTATACTATATTAAAACTAATACTCCCTTTATATATAACTTGCTTTTAGCTTTTAAAGAATAATAACTAAGATTATTAAGTTTTTTATTATTACTCTATACTATATATAAAATAATATTTATTTTTAAAGACTATATTACTATAAAATATTAAGAATAATTATTAAGATTAATAATAAACTATTTATTATTTTATACATGCAATAATAAATTATCTTTATTACTACTTTTTAATATTAAATAAATACTTATTAATATTAAGAAAACTACTACTTTCTTTAAATTGCTTTTTACTAAATACTTTCTATAGGATTATATAGCTTGCCTTTCCCTTTATATCTGGTTTATTTCTTTAAAGACCTATTCCTATTACTTTTATTATTACTACTTTTATTACTACTACTCTTATTACTACTACTCTTATTACTATTATTTTTATTATTATTACTTTTATTATTACTACTTTTATTATTATTATTTTTATTATTATCTTTATTTTTATTTACTTAATCTTTATTAAGATTTATAAAGTTTTATATTTTTATTACCTTACTATTAGGTAAGAAAGGAGCTATTTTATTAATTATTATTATTATAACTTTTATACTAGGCTTTTAGTATTTTATAAGGTTAATAATATTATTAATATTTATAATATTAGCCTGTATTATATTTAAAAATATAAATTAATTAAGTTTTATATAAAATAAACCCTTTAACTTTAATTTATTTAAATTTATTAAGTCTTAGGTGACTTTTATATAAAGGTAGTAAGAGTAGTCTTGTCTTAACTACTGCTAAATAATCTTAAAGTTATAAATATTTCTAGCCTTTCCTTTAATTATTTTATTAATATTTTTTTTATTTATTAATATTATTATATACTTTTTTAAGCTTTAAGCTTTAACTATATTATTATAACTTCTCTTTAATAATATATACTTTTATTTAATATAGTAAGGTTAGTTAATATACTATAGGCAACCTATACCCTATAACTTAATATATAGGCTAAGTAGTACTTTAAAGATAAGGCCTTTATAATATACTTTATAAAAGTTAATATTAAATATAAAGAGCTAAAGAGATATTATTAAGCAGGTATAAAAGGTTAATAGGTTATTAAATTTATTAATAACTATATTATAGTCTATCTAGCTTATTTAATTTATTAAGTATAATATTAAGATACTATAAATAATAATTTAAGTATTTAAGATCTTATTTAAAGTTAATAATTAATAAGGTCTAGATTAATAAGAGAGTTATATAAAAATAAGAAAGTAGAACTTATTATAATATTAATAGATAGTTATAATAGATTAAGAGGTATTTACTAGCTTTAAAGGCTATAATAGCTTTTATAATTATATAGTAATACTTAGGCAAGTCTTATATAATATATTAAACCTACAAGGGGCAATTTATTAAAAAAGTAATCTTTTATAATAGCTTAATATTATAATATACTTATTAAAGGCTATTAGTTATATTTATAGCTAAGACCTTATTAACCTTTATAATACTGTTTATAATTATATTTAAAAAAGGTTAGTTTTTATTATTAATATTTATATTATTTATTAAAATATCTTAAAATAAAAAAAAGATAAAAGTAATTTAAGATAATTATATAAACCTTAATTATAAGTTTATAAAAATCTATAAACTAAGGCTAAACTTAATTATACTTAATATTATACTACTTTATATAGTATTAAGATACTTAATTAGCTAGATTAAAGGTAATATTAAAGTAATATTATTAATATTTATAAATATTATTATTAACTATTTATATATAGCGCTATTAATCTATATACCTGGCTTTTTAATAAGTATATAATCTTTAAAGAGTTTTAGCAAACTTAAGTTGCCTTGCTTTAAGATATAGTAACTAAAGGAGTTAATATAATTAACTAACTAGGTATATATATTACTTATTAATATAAGCTTAATAGTTTTAATTATAAATAGTATAATATTTTTATTTATATAAGTATAAGTATTATTAAGTATTTTTATTAATATTAATATACCTTGCTTTATAGTTAATATTTAAAGGATTAAGTAAATAATAATGCATGCTACTTTATTACTTTATTTTTTAAACTTATTAAACTTTATAAATAGCTATAAATTAAGGATATATATTAATATAAGCTACAGGCTAGTTTTATAAATATTCTCTTTAATAATAATATTAATATTATTAAGTATAAAGTAGTAATATTTAAACTAAAGGTATATAAAAGTAATATTATTAATATAATTATTAACTATCTTTACTACTTATTAAACCTCCTTATTATAAAAATCTTTTATAAAAATCTAATCCTTTAACTTATACCTAAAGGGCTAGGTATTATACTATATAAAAGGTAGGTAGCTATTTATATTCTTTAAGCTGTTAGATATTAATATAATAAAAATAAAAAAGGTTTTCTTTTAAATAAGTATTTAAATAAGTTTATTAATATATAATATAATAAATTTAATAAATTAATATTTATTAATAATAACTATATTCTACTTATTATTTTTAAGTAACTTTTTAATTAGCTTAATAAAGCTTACTGCCCTTTTACTAAAGGCTATAGTATTATTTATATTAATTAAGCTTTTATTACTATTTTAGATTTTATTTAGCTATATTTTATTTAGCCTTACTTAAGTATTTATTTTATATATTTATAATATAGTTATTTAGTAAGTAATTAAGATTAATACTTTAGTAATTTACCTTTATTATTAACTATATATAAATATAAAGGGATATAATAATAAAAGCTTAAAGGGCAAACTATTTATATTTAAGTCTTGCTGCTTTATATTAAGCTTATTAACTAAATCTTAAAGGTCTTTAAGTATATTAAGTATCTTAGCCTTTTTATTAATATTAAAGTAGTTATTTTTATTTTAGTAAAAGATATAAATATTAATATTACTAGCTTAAAAGATAGTGATTTTATTAAATACCTAGTTAATAATTATTAATAAAATAAATATAATACTTAAAAAGAAATTATTAATCTTAACCTTTTTATTTTATTAAATAGTAAATAATAATAATAAGATAATAATAAATATCTTACTTATACTATACTTATTTATAAAGAGAGCTGCTTATAAAAGGCTTAATAAAAGGTTTAAAAGGTAATTAATATTTATACTTAATATAAGCTTTAATTATAGTAAATAAAAAAGATACTAAAATAAAAAAGAAACTTATTAATAACTTAAAGTAGCTTAACTATAGTCTTAAGGTTATTATTATTAACCTATAGTATTTAAATATTAATCCTCCTAGCTTTATAAATAGCTATAAAGTTTTAGTTTTATAAAAAAATAATGCCTAATAAGTCTTTAAAATTATTAAACTTTTAAAAAGCATTAATATTAATATTATTTACCTCCTTCTCTATATTTTTAAATATAGCAAGCTAATCCTTAAACTTAATTTTATATATATTATTATTAAAGACCCTTAGATCTATATTAAGATTAATATTTATATTAATTTTTATAAGCCTAGCTACCTTAATATATAGCTTAAGTAAGTTATAAAGCTTATTAAGCTTTTTTAATATTAATAAAGGTATATATAAGGCATTAATTATTATACTTTTCTTAAAGGCTGTATTTAAATTAATACTAGGTATAAAGGAGTAGAGGATATTTAAGGTAGTATTGCTTAAAAGGCTAGGTAAGGAGTAGTTAATATTTATAAAGGTATATTCTTATTAAGCAAGGGTTAGTATTTTAAAGGAGTAGATAGTATTAAAGGCTATAGCTAACTAGCTATAGCTTGTTAATTATAAAAGAGGGTCTTTTTTATAATTAATAATAAATATCTTTAATTAAAAGATAGTAGCCTCTTGCTCTTGCTAGGCAGTAGTGCTAGTCTTAAGGGCTGTATTATTACTATTACTAACTTTATTATTAATTATTATACCCTGCTTATTATTAATAATATAGCCTTAAAGAATTATTATTTTACTATAGTAAGACTTTATTAAAGAGGGGGCTTTAGTATTAATATAATAATACTTAAAGAGGTTAATAACTATAAAGGCCTTTACTTAATCTTTATAATGCTTTCTTTAAATATACTTAATTAAGGCATTAACTTTAAGGGGAACTGCTTAATAAAAGATCTTAAGGCAGGCTTTTATAAGTTAATAAATTATTATTATTATTAATTAAATTATATTAATATTATTAATAATAATAAAGTGCTTGTTTATTACTAAGGGTTTAAGGGTTTAGTTAATATTAATAAAGATTATCTACTAGTTATTATTTAAGATAGTTTTTAATTAGTTAAGGCTAAGGTTTATTATTAATAAGTATTCCTAGACTTTAATTAAAGTAGGCAGGGTATACTTAAACTTTTTTTATTTTTATGCCTTATACTTTAGTATATAATAATAAAATATAATAATAAGTATAAAGTAAATATAAATAACTTAATACTTTTTATTAATAAATATAAATAACTATAAAAAAATAAATTATTTAATAAAGTAAAAAAGGGGGCTTATTATTTATATTAAAGAAAAGCTAAAGCTAGCTTATATTTTTAAAGTTAAGGTAATTAATAAAGGATTTTTAATTATTAATAATCTTAAAGTACTTAAGGATTTTAGTATATAGTAATAAAGCTTTAATATCTTTATAGTAAGTATTTATAAAAGCCCTTTAAGTAATATTATTAAGCTATAATAATATAATATATATAAAGGGCTTAATATTATTAATATTAGGGGGGAGATATAAGGAAGGTATAGGGTAGCTAGCAGCTTACTTAGCAAGGGTTAAGGCTGATTGGCGCCTAGTGTTAAAAGGATCTATAGACCTTAAATTATTATTAATAAAGGTATTGTTATTATTATTATTATTATTATTATTATTATTATTATTATTATTATTATTATTATTATTATTTTATTATTATATTTAGTTATCCTTTTTATATAATTTATAAAAAGGGGGGTTATTATTATTATTATTATTATTATTATTGTCTATATTATTACTATTATTATTATTACTACTATTATTACTAGAGTTGTTATTATTATTATTACTATTATTATTATTACTATTAATACTATTGCCACTAGTATTACTAAAGCTGCTAGGGTTGTTAATATTATTATTATTGCTGCTGCTATTGCTATTACTATTGCTAAAGTTGCTATTCTTATAGCTATTACTAAAGTTATTGCTAAAGTTATTACTATTAAAGTTATTACTGCTAAAGTTATTGCCATTATTATTATTACTAAAGTTATTATTATTATTATTATTACTAAAGCTATTGCTAAAGTTATTGCTAAAGTTATTATAAAAACTATTATTACTGCTGCTATTATTATTACTAGGGTTATTATTATTATTATTATTATTATTATTAAGGTTACTATTGCTAAAGTTATTACTAAAGTTATTACTACTAGGATTATTATTAAAGTTATTATTGCTAAGGTAGTTACTAAAGTTATTACTACTAGGGTGGTTATTAAAGTTATTATTATTAAGGTAGTTGCTAAAGTTATTACTATTAAGGTAGTTATTAAAGTTATTACTGCTAAGGTAGTTGCTAAAGTTATTACTGCTAGGGTAGTTATTAAAGTTATTATTAAAGTTATTACTAAAGTTATTATTAAAGTTATTATTAAAGTTATTATTAAAGTTAATGCTAGAGTTAGTGCTAGAGTTACTACTACTAGTGTTATTATTGCTAAGGTTATTGCTAGAGTTAGCGCTAGAGTTATTATTACTAAAGCTATTACTAAAGTTATTACTAAAGTTACTACTAAAGCTATTGCTAAAGTTATTACTACTAAAGTTGCTGCTAGAGTTATTGCTAGAGTTGCTGCTGCTAGTGTTATTATTATTAAAGCTATTGTTAAAGTTATTATTAAAGTTATTATTAAAGTTAGTGCTAGAGTTAGTGCTAAAGTTAGTGCTAGAGTTATTACTAGGGTTATTACTAAAGTTAGTGCTAAAGTTATTGCTAGAGTTAGTACTAGAGTTGTTTTTAGTATTATTATTAAAGTTAGTATTAAAGTTATTACTAGGGTTGTTACTAAAGTTATTGCTAGAGTTGCTGCTAAAGTTATTACTAGAGTTATTGCTGCTAGAGTTATTATTAGAGTTATTGCTAGAGTTATTACTAAAGTTATTACTGCTAGAGTTACTGCTAGAGTTGTTATTAGAGTTATTGCTAGAGTTATTGCTAGAGTTATTACTAGAGTTATTACTGCTAGAGTTATTATTAAAGTTATTGCTAGAGTTATTGCTAAAGCTATTACTATTGCTAAAGTTACTCTCCTTATTATTATTATTATTACTATTATTACTATTATTATTATTAATATTATTACTACTATTATTATTATCACTATTATTATTACTATTATTATTATTATTATTATTATTATTATTATTATTATTAATATTATTATAAGTATACTTAAGTATAGATATAATAGATTATTACTTTATAATACTTAATAAAATTAAAGCTAATTATATATATTATACTTATTATTTATATTTAGTTATTTTTTACTATTTTTTTTTAGCTAGCCTTATATAGTGCCTTAAATTTAGCCTATATATAATTCTTGCTTTACTTTATCTCTTACACCTTAGTTTTATTATTATATTATCTTTATCTTTATTTTTTTTATTATCTACCTTTATTATTTTTATTATTATCTTTTTTACCTTTATAATCTTAATAAAAATTATTTATTACCTTTATTTATAATATAATTATAAAATATTATTAATTTTATATTTATTAAGTATTTTTTTTAATTATAAGATAATAAAGGTATTTACTTAAATAATATTTTACCTGTATTATAAACTTATTAAGGTATATAGTTAAGATTATAGTATTAAAGAGTAGTAAGTTAAATATAGAAATATTATAGTATATTTTATTAAAGTATTAAAAAGGGATAAACTAAATATAAAGGAATTGCAATATATTTTATAAAGGTATTTTAAGTAGTATTAATATTTAGTAACTATCTTTTTATACTTAAATATAAATATAATATTATTATAGTAAGGGCTTATTTTTTAATTATTTACTCTTTTTTTATCTTTCTTTATTATTATATACCTATACTATTTAATGCTTATAATTATTTAATAATTATACCTTTAATAAATATTTATAAAATAAGTATTAATATTTAATTATTTAATCTTTTATTTATAATAAATAAAAAATAAATTACTTAATTTTATAATAAAAAACTTATTTAATTATATATAATATTAATATTTAGTAAAGGTAAAGTAAGAGTTAAGTATAAATAACCTTTATTACTACCTTTTTTTAATTTAATTACCTTTTTTATTTAAGTTATTTATTAATTTAATATTTACCTTATCCTATAGCTTATACCTTTATATTTAAGTATTATTTTAATATAACTTCTTTTTTTTATTTTTTTATACCTTAATTATTATTACTTTTATTTAATCTTTTTACTACTTTTATAGTATTGCTTTTTATAATATTAACCTTTATATTCCCTTAGCCTGTATTTAGCTACCCTATAACCCTGCCTTTACACTACCCTCTAGCTCTAGCCCCTTACTTTTAAAAAAGGTTATTAACTTATTTATTATTTTTATTATAATAAGTATTCTTACTTTCTATATAGTAATAATCTCCTTAATATTTTGCTTTTTAATAAAATCTAATTTACTAAGATTTTTAAAAAAGAAGTTTACTAAGGTTAAGTAAAATAAGCTCTTTTTCTTAAGCTTAATAAAGTTTATTTTATTTTATATTATATATACCCTTAAGTACTATAAATACTTTTATTTTAGCTAGTGCTTTATAATTTTAAATATATAAATAATTCTTGCTTTTTTTTAAATATTAAGGTATATATTCCCTTTAGTTATTAATATTATAGTATATTTCTTTATATTATAATCCTTAATATATATATTAAATATATAGTATATATAAATAATCTTTTACTAAATATTGTACTTTTAGTTAATATATTAAAGCTAGCCCTGTGCTTATAGTATAATAATAAGATTTATAAGCAGCTTTAGAATAAGCCCCTTATAGCAAGCTTTATAAAAGTTAACTTTAAAAGCGCTTAACTATAAAAAAGTTATTAAATAAGTATATAGTAATATAGGGTTATTAAAGGCTTTTATAGCCTTGTCTTACTTAGCCTAGCTATAGTATAATATATAATAAAGGGTTAAAATGCTAGTGCTAACTAACTATATATTAATAATCTTAATTATTAATTAATAAACTATTTAAAATTATAGTAAGGGGAGGGGTAATAAAGCTACTATATAGGCCTGTAGGAACCCTTGTTATTTTTTTTAAAAGCTAGCTATTATTTTTAAAGGCTTTATATATTTTTTTTTAGTTTTATAAAATTACTGCCTTATATAGGCCTTTAAGAATGGCTAGTACTTTTTAAAAATAGCTATAGTTCTTTAAAGGCTAAGGTATCTTTTTTATAATTTTAGAAAATTAAGACCTTATATAGACCTTTTAAAATAGCTATTAAGTTTAAAAAGTTAGCAGTGGTTCTTTAAGGCTTTAAGTATAACCTAGTATTTATAAAAAAAATAAAGGCCTTAGCCTTGCCTTTTAAAATACTTATTTTATTAAGATAACTATTTAATAGCTATTCTTAAAGACTAGTTATTTTATTAAAGGACCTTTAAGAAAAAAAAAAAAAAGGTAAACTTATTAAAATATTAATAAGTTATTAATATAGATAAGTAATTATTTACCCTTCTCTTTAATATTAAGTACTTTAAGTAATATAAACTTATATTTAAGTAAGTTTTAAGTATTAAAGTAGATTTAATTAATATAGTTAACTAAGAAACCTATATACTTTAACTCTTTAGTATTATAAAAGGATTATTAAAGCCTTTTTGTATTATTAAAGGTAGTAATCTAGTTAACTTTTTAAGTATTAATAATAAAGATTAGCCTTAATTATAACTTTTTTTTCTTTTCTTAAGCTTAAGCCTTTAATATTTTAAAGTTATTTACCTTTATGCCTAAAGGTTTATTATTATTATTATTATTATTATTATTACTGCCTGCCCTCTCTTTAGCCTATATATAAGGGCCCTTGCCCTTGCCTTAGCCTAGCAGCTTTATTGCCTTAGCGCTACCTAGTCCTTTACCTAGCGCCCCCTGCCTTAAGTTAAAGAGTATTTAAAGCAGCCTTATTATTAATATTATTAACTTAATATTATAAATATTTATAAATATTATTAATAGCTAGTAATATATAGCGCTATTTATTATAATACTAGCCTTATTTATTATATAGCTGCTTACTAGCACCTTAAGCAGCCTGCTTTTTACTAGACTTAATAGCTTGTTTACTAGCCTTAAGATATATTTATATAGCTATACCTTTAGCTTAATAAAGTACTCTAGCTTAACTATCTTTATTAATAAGCCTATAATCCTTTTTTTTATAAATATTATCTAGCTATTTAGTAGCTTTATCTTTATTAATATGCCTTAGTATATTAATATAAGCGCTAGGATTAGCTTTATATTAAGTATAAATATACTAGTACTTTAGTTTTTAATTATTATATATAACTTAAATAGCCTTAGGTTTAGTAAGTAAAGGGGGCTGTAGTTATTTAAGATAAAGTCCTTAAACTTATAAGTAGCCTGGTGTTATTGCATTAATAATGCCTTATTTATAAAAACCTTTTTATTTACTAGCCTTTTTTTTATTAAGGGGTTTTTAAAGTTAGAGTTAATGTCCTTTTTTATTAGGCCTTTATATATGTTTTTATAAAAGAAATAAATATTAAAAAGGGTATTTTTTTTTTTTAATAGTTAAAGGGCTAGGCAGGGTTCTAGATAAGCTAAAGATAGCCTTAGATATCTTTTAGGTAGTTAAAAAGGGGGGTTGTATTTATAAGCAGTAGATTATTTTAGTTAAATTAATAAAAGAGCTTATTAATTAATATTTATTTATTTTTTAAAAAATAATACTTATTAATAATAATAATATTCTATATATTATTTTTTAAAGTTTTAAGTAATATTTTAATATATTTTATAATAATAAGTTTAAGTATATTATTATTATTAAACTTGTAATTATTTTTATTTAAGAAATTAAGTTCTTTATTATTATTATTATATATAAGGCAGTCTCTTTAAGTAAAGAGGAAATCTACTTACTCTTTAGTTAGCTAATAATTAGGTATAATTATTAAGAGTTGCTTGGTTATTATTAAGTATAATATAATAAGAATTATATAATTAGTCTATATAATGCATTAATAAGAAACTTAAATCCTATACTTAAAAATAAGTATTCCTTAAGGTATATAAAACTTATATTTAAATCTTTATAATTCTTTACCTATATATTAATATACTTTTATAAATTAATTAAAGTATTAATCATTTTATTCTAGCAGTTTAGGTTAATATAGTTAGCCTTTAATTAATAAAAAGAATAAATATTAAATATACTAGCCTAATTAATATTAACCTTAAAAAAAAACTAGTTAAGTATAGCTAAAAGAATAAAAATAATATTAAGCTTAAAGACTTAATTACTAATTATAATATTAAGCTTATTTTACTTAATTACTTTAATTCTCTTATTAAGAAAAAACTTTAATAATAATAAGGTTATAAATATTTTTTTTATATTATACTTATTAAAGAGTATAATAGCTTAGATTAAATTAGTAAAAAGAGTGGCAATATAATTTATATTTATAAATATATTAGCTTAATTGTTTATAAAGCAAGGCATAAGGTAAGGGGTTAACTTATTAAGAATTTAAGGTGCTTTAGTATATATATTAATATTATTAAGATTAATACTTAATATTTTAAGATTAATGCCTTACTAAAGGTAAATAGCCTTAAAGTCTTAATTTAAAGGGAGTATTTTATTAAGCTAAGCCTATATTGCCTATAGGTTCTTAAGTATATTATTAACCTTACTAAAGCCCTAGCTTAATTTTTTTATAAATATGTTAATATTACTAGCCTTTATAATAGCCTAAAGGTTAGCTTGCTAATCCTTAAGGCTAGAGCTAAGCCTCTTAGGCTTTATAGTAAGGGGGTAAACCTTAAGGCAGGTAGTAAATAATACTTTAAGTTAATTAAGCTTTTAAAGGGTAATAAGTATTTACTGCTATCTTTTAAGGATTATCTTTTTTAGTATCTTAATAAGGTTAATTTTAAAGGTAATAAGCTATAGTATTGCTAAAATAAACTTAATAATAATTTTAAAGAGTATATTATTAATATTAATTATAATCCTTTAGTACTTTTTATTAAATATCCTGTAAAAGGAGTCTATAATATTAAGTATAATAATAATTTAATAGTTTAATACTTTTTAAATTAGTTAGTAAATAGTAGCCTTATTAAACTCTAGATTTAATATACTCCTCTTATATAAAATCTTAAATATAATAATTAAGTTATACTCTTCTTTTATATTAACTATAAAAGCTATAATATTTAATATTATATAGCTATAAATCTTTAAATATTCTACCTTGCTTTATATATTAATATATTTTATATATTTAAACTTAAGAACTTTTTTTTTATTATAGTATTAGTTTTTAAAAAAATAAATAACTATATATATATATATTTAATCTTTATAGTATATATTTTATATTAACTTTTTAAAGTCTTTATTTATATTAAATACTATATATTAATAAAATTAGTAAGTATTTACCTTAGGCACACGCGCATTTTAGCTATAGGTTTAGGGATTGACCAGGGTACATTTTTTTTAATAAAATAATAATAAAAATTATATAAAAATCTATTAATAAATAAAACCCTTTAAACTTCTTTCCTTTTTTTAATAACTATTTTATAGAATTAGTTATAATTTATTTAAAAGAAAATAAAAAGTAGGCTAAAACTGGGGCAAAAGTCTTGGCTGATGAAAAGTCGAAAATGGCTAGCGTGGAAAAGTCTTGGCTGATAAAAAGTCTAATTAGGTTAGACTGGAATTGGGTTCTAACCCTAGGGCCCACTAGGGCCCACTAGGGCCCACTAAAGCCTTTAACCTAAGGAAGCCTAAGGGTAAAATAAAGGAAAAAATAAGGAAAAAATAAAGGAAAAAATAAGGAAAAAATAAAGGAAAAAATAAGGAAAAAATAAAGGAAAAAATAAGGAAAAAATAAAGGAAAAAATAAGGAAAAAATAAAGGAAAAAATAAAGAAAAAATAAAGGAAAAAATAAAGGAAAAAATAAAGGAAAAAATAAAGGAAAAAAATAAATAAATAAAGAAAATAAATAAATAAATAAATAAATAAATAAATAAATAAATAAATAAATAAATAAATAAATAAATAAATAAATAAATAAATAAATAAATAAATAAATAAATAAATAAATAAATAAATAAATAAATAAATAAATAAATAAATAATAATAAATAATAATAATAATAATAATAATAATAATAATAATAATAATAATAATAATAATAATAATAATAATAATAATAATAATAATAATAATAATAATAATAATAATAATAATAATTATTATTAATAATAATAAATTTAAAAAAAATAGCTTAATTAAGAATAATATAATTAAAGTTTATAAAATAAATATAGGCTATATTATATTTATACTTAAAGATAATCTTTAATTAAGTATTTTATTTAAGTTTAATATTAAAATTATTAAAGTTAATATAAATAATATAAATAATATTAATATTTATTAAAGTATAAAAAATACTTAAGTATTTAAAAATAAATATAAATATATAGTTATTAAAAAGCTAAGTAAGCTTAATAAAAATATATATTATTTTATATAAAGGTATAAAAATAATAAATAATAATATTACTTTATAATAAATTTTAATTAATATATAATAGTATATTTAAATAAAAAAAGTTAGGTTTTAATATAGAGTATTATTATTAAGGTAATAGCTTTTTATTATTAAGGCAATATATTTATAATACTTAATTAAATTAAGCTAGGGTTTTTATATTTTAGCCCTCTTTATTAAATTATAGTATAAAGTTATAGTAATTATAAATAATATATAAAGATTAAATAATATTTTTATAATACTATATTAAAATTATAAAAAAATAAAGTTATTATAACTTTTTATTCTTTAAGCTATATTACTAAAATAACTTCTTTAATAATACTACTTTTAATAATAATTATAAAGCTGCTATATTAACTACTGCTTTAACTATAGCTATAATCTCTTTATTATCTAGTTTATAATCTTTATTTTTTTATATTTTTTAATATTTTTAATTACTTTATAAATAATTATAAAGCTTTTTAACTTATTACTTTAACTTTTATTACTATATAAATATACTATATACTTATAATTAATCTTTAATTATTAAATTAACTTAAAATTAATAAAAAAAGTAAAAAAAGAGATAAAGTTAATAATAAGTTATTATTAATAATAGCTTTATTATTTTATAATAGCCTTAATTAACTTTATAAATTTTTAATAATATTTAGGTTTTATATTTAAAGCAATAGCTTATTTAAGTCTTAAAATACTAGGTTAGTAATATTTATATAAAAAATAAAAAGGAGAAATATTAAAAGCTTATTAAGTTATTAATATAAGTAGATAAGCTTTTTTATTAATAATTTCTTTTTTAAAATAACCTTTTTTATAATATAATAAATATAAAAAAAGGTATATTATTATATAAAGTAATATAAAGTTATATATAGCTATAGTATTTCTCTTTTTTTATAATAGCCTTAATATAGTAATACTACTTAATAAAAAGATTAATAATAATATAGTTAATTTATATTAAAAGTAATCTTAGCTAAGCTTAATTAATATATTATTATTATAGCTTTACTTTTTATTTTATAGCTATTTAAAAATAATCTTACTTTTTTTTATTATTATTTAAATAAAGGCTTTATAAAAATAAAGAAAATTATTAATATTAATAAATAAATATATCTTAATATCTTTATAAGCTATTTTTATAAAATTATTTATTTTTTAATTAAAATTTTAATAATATTTAATTTAGTATTATAAAAATTAATTAACTTAAAAAAAATACTTAATAATAAAATATTTTATAATTACTTTTTAATAATAACTATAGACTTAAATAAGCTAAGCTTAAGCTGCCTTAAAGTTATCTTCTTTTTTTATATATATAACTTTATTTTAATACTTTTTAAAATCTTTTTTATTAAACTTAATTAATAGCCTATCTTATGCCTATATTAAAGATAAAGTTAACCTTATAATTAACTTTATAAACTTAAGGTTAGTAAGTTTATTAATAATAAAGTTAAATATTTTATTAATATTATTAAAGATATTATCTTTTTTTTAATATAATATTATTTTAATATAAATATTTATATTAATATAATATAAATAAAGTTATTATTATATATTTAAAAAAAATATATTTTAATATATTTTTTAATACTTTTTTTTTATTTATAATAATAATAAAAAGTTTAAAAATCTTAAATTATTATTAAAAGTTATTTAATTAATTATATAATTAATTATAACCTTTTTATTTCTTTATATTTATAAAACTAAAGGTAAAGTTAATTATAAACTTTTAATTTATAATATTAATAACTTAAAATAAATATATTTTAAACTTATTAATTTTATATATATTATTTAGTTTAAAAATTTTAAAGAACTTTTTTTATATAGCTTTATATTAAAAATAAGTTTAAAAAACTACTTTAATTTTTTAATTTTTATTATATTAAATAAAGTAATAAAGCCCTTTTTATTAAAAAATATTAACTTATTATTATATAAATATAAAGTCTTTAAGTTAAAAATAATAAATAGCTTAATAATTATTATAAATATTTTTTTAAAAAAAATATAAAGGGCCCTTGCCTTAAGCTTAAATAATCTTTTTTATTTTATAAATATTAAAAGCTTTATACTATAAAAATAATATTTTAAAGTTTTTTTATTTTTATATATAATAATAATAAATACTATATATTAAAAAATTAAAAAAAGTATTATAATTATATTAATCTTTAAAGACTTAAAAATTTTATTTTTAATTTAACTTTTTAATAATTAAGGCAGTTAGTTTAAATAAGTAGTTAAGCTTTTTTATTATACTTTTCTTTATACCCTTGCTTATTAAAGCTTTAAAAAAGCTATAATTATAAAAAAGTATATATTAAATTAAAATTTATTTTTTATTAATTTTATAATAATTATTAAAAGATTTTTTAATTATTATAATATTATATTTATAATAAAATATTTAAAAAAAGTTAAAAAGCTTATTAAATAAATTAAATTTATATATTAATAAAGGTATAAAGATTTTTTATTTTATTTTTTTATTAAAGATATTATTATAATATTTTTAATTAAATATATTAAAAAGCTTAAAATAATTATTAAATAATAAAAGTTATTACTTAAGTTATTAAAGAAATAAAATTTATTATTAAAGCTTTTTAAGTATTAAATTTTATTATTAAAGGTATTAAAGTAATTAATTTTATTTATTATTATTATTAACTTTAATAACTTTAAATTTAATATTTTAATTATAAAACTATTTATATAAAATTTTAATTATATTATTATTATATATTATAATTTAATAAAGTAAGCTAGGTATAAAAAAACTTAAACTTAATTTAGTTAAGTATTATAAATATATTACCTTAATAATAAAAAGCTATTGCCTTAATAATAATATTTATTATTATTAATCTTTAATATTAATAATATAATAATTTTATTATTATTAAAAAAGTAAGGTTAATTATAAAGAGTTTTAATAATATTAAGATTATAAATTTAAAATAAAGGCTTTTTAATATTTTAATATATTATTATACTAATAATCTAGTCTTGTAGGTTAGGGTTATGGTTATAATATAAGTAAAAATAAACATTTTATTATATTAAAACTTTTATATTGAAGATAATAATATTATTATAATTATTTTATTAAATTCTTTTAAAGGAATATAAAGGTAATTTTCTTCCTTTAAAGAAATAAAATAACTATCTTATTAAATCCTTCCTTTAGAGGAAGAAAATAACTATTTAATTAAAAGTATCCTTTAAAGAAAAAAAAAACTATTTTATTAAAAGCTTCCTCTAGAGGAAGAAAATAACCATTTTATTAATTCCTTTCTCTAAAGGAAGAAAACAACTATTTTATTAAATCCTTCCTCTAAAAGAAGAAAATAACTATCTTATTAAATCCTTTCTTTAAAGAAAGAAATTAACTATCTCTTTAAACCCTTTCTCTAAAGGAAGAAAATAACTATCTTATTAAACCCTTCCTTTAAATAAAGAATATAACTACTTTATTAAATCCTTCCTCTAGAGGAAGAAAACAACTATCTTATTAAATCCTTCCTCTAAAGGAAGAAAATAACTATTTTAAAAAGCTTCCTCTAAAAGAAGAAAATAACTATCTTATTAAATCCTTTTTTTAAAGGAAGAAAACAATTATTTTATTAAATGCTTCTTTTAAAGGAAGAAAACAACTATTTTATTAAATCCTTCCTTTAAAGGAAGAAAATAACTATCTTAAAAAGCTTCCTTTAAAGGAAGAAAATAACTATCTTATTAATTCCTTCCTCTAGAGGAAGAAAATAATTATCTTAAAAAGCTTTTTTTAAAGGAAGATAAAGAAGATTGTTTTCTTCCTCTAGAGGAAGAAAACAACTACCTTATTAAATCCTTCCTTTAAAGGTAGAAAACAACTATTTTAAAAAGCTTTCTTTAAAGGAAGAAAACAACTATCTTAAAAAGCTTCCTTTAAAAGAAGAAATTAACTATTTTAAAAAGCTTCCTTTAAAGGAAGAAAATAACTATCTTATTAATTCCTTCCTTTAAAGGAAGAAAATAATTATCTTTTTAAATCCTTCCTTTAAAGGAAGAAAATAACTATTTTAAAAAGCTTTTTTTAAAGGTAGATAAAGAAGATTGTTTTCTTCCTCTAGAGGAAGAAAATAACTATTTTATTAAATCCTTTCTCTAGAGGAAGTAAATTAACTATCTTAAAAAGCTTCTTTTAAAGAAAGAAAATAACTATTTTAAAAAGCTTTTTTTAAAGGTAGATAAAGAAGATTATTTTCTTCCTTTAAAGGAAGAAAATAACTATTTTATTAAATCCTTCCTTTAGAGGAAGAAAATAACTATTTTAAAAAGCTTCCTCTAGAGGAAGAAAATAACTATTTTATTAATTCCTTTCTCTAAAGGAAGAAAATAACTATCTTTTTAAATCCTTCCTCTAGAGGAAGAAAATAACTATCTTATTAATTCCTTCCTTTAAAAAAAGAAAATAACTATCTTAAAAAGCTTCCTTTAAAGAAAGAAAACAACTATTTTATTAAATCCTTCCTCTAAAGGAAGAAATTAACTATCTTAAAAAGCTTCCTTTAAAGAAAGAAAATAACTATTTTAAAAAGCTTTTTCTAAAGGTAGATAAAGAAGATTGTTTTCTTCCTCTAGAGGAAGAAAATAACTATTTTATTAAATCCTTCCTTTAAAAAAAGAAAATAACTATTTTAAAAAGCTTCCTTTAAAAGAAGAAATTAACTATCTCTTTAAACCCTTCCTCTAAAGGAAGAAAATAACTATCTCTTTAAACCCTTTTTTTAAAAAAAGAAAATAACTATCTTAAAAAGCTTCCTCTAAAGAAAAATAAAGAAAATTATTTTCTTCTTTTAAAAAAAGAAAACAACTATTTTATTAAATACTTTTTTTAAAAGAAGAATATAACTACCTTATTAAAGGCTTCCTCTAAAAGAAGAAAATAACCATCTTATTAAACTCTTTCTCTAAAAGAAAAAAATAACTATCTTATTAAATCCTTCCTCTAAAAAAATATAAAGTTAATTAACTATTTCCTTTAAAGGAAGAAAATAATTATCTTATTAAATTAATTATTTCTTTAAAAAAAAGGTAAAGAATATTAACTACTTCCTTTAAAGAAAGATAAATAAAATTAACCTCTCCTTTTAAAGGAAGATAAAGAGAATTAATTACTTCCTTTAAGGAAGAAAACAACTATCTTACTAAATTTTTCCTTTAAAAAAAGATAAAGATTATCTTCTTTCTTTAAAGGAAGAAAATAACTATTTTATTAAACCTTTTCTTTAAAAAAAGATAAAAAAAATTAACTACCTCCTTTAAAGCAAGATAAAGAAGATTAGCTACTTCCTTTAAAAGAAGAAAATAACTATCTTATTACCTACTTTTTATAAAAAAAGAAGATAATTAATAACTCCCCTTAAAAAAAGAAAAAGAGGGTTAACTTCTTTTTATTAAGTAAGAAAAATATTATCTTATTATTTTCCTTAAAGAAAGAAGAAAGCTTAACTTACTGCTTCCTCTAGAGAAAGCAGTAAGATTAACTTACTATATAAATAACTTAATTAATTAATTTTTTTTATTATCCTTTTTTTTTTATTACCTTTTTAATAAAAATAATATAATACTTAATTATATTTATAATTTAATAAAAAAAATTAAATTAATTAAGAAAGTAGTAATAAAAATAGATAGTAGATTTTATTATAAAATTAAATACTATATACTTATACCTTATACTACTACTTATATTATAAAACCAAGACTTACTACAGTTTAATAAACTATCTAGTTTAATTACCTTTTTATTTTAAAAAACAGTAATTTTTATATATAATTACTTAATCTATTAACACTTTTTAAAAAAGAAAAAGACTAATTACTTAAATAAATAAAGTAATTATTAAATTATTATTAAAAAGATTTTATTTTATTTTATTATTTAATAATTTATTTATTTTTATCTTATTATAAAGCGATCAATATCAGCCAATAGCTTTAAAAATAATAAAGCTATTAAAAAACCTTACTAAATCTTAAACTTAAGCAGCTTAAGCATTATAGTTAAAGAGTTAATATTTACTTAAATACTAGTTAGTAGCTACTTACTTATAACTGCTAAGCTCCCTTTTAATGCTTTATTAATATATTAAAAGATTAAAAAAAACTAGTTAATTAATATAAGCTATATTAATAACTTATAAAAAAGCTTTATTAATTAAGGTATAGGGAGGCTAAATTAAGAAAATTTTATAAAGGTTATATATAGTGCACAGGCTATTAATACTATAAAAGCCTATCTTAATAATAAAAATACAGGCTTACTAAAGGACTTTATAAACACCTTAGTAAATTGCTAAACAAGTAATAAGGGAGTTTAAAGCTTTAAGCCCCTTAACTTCTATATATAGACTAAAGCAACCAACAAGCTGGCAGAGCTGCTTAATAAGCAGCACTGCTTAAAAGCAGCTTGGCAAGTCCTTGGTAATAAAGAGAAAAGTAATTAATAATAAACTTATAAAATCTATAATAAAGGTATAGCATTATCTTTATTAATAACCTACCTTAGATTAAATTTATTAATTAAATTATAATTTAAATACCCTTTTAATAAAAATATAGCTATAGCTTTATATAAATAAGCAAGAGCTAAAGTTAACTAATTAAGATAGGCAGATTTAGATGCAACTTATATCTATCTATAATAATTAAAGAAGAGAGAGCAGTAATAACTTCTTTAATAATAATATTAATTAAGATATTATTAAAAATCTTATTACTACTCTTTAGCTTAATAATAAGAATATAACCAAGCTCTTAAGCTAAATATTTATTATAATATAAAATAAATAATAAAGCTACTTTACTATATTATAGTATAGTATAGCTATTAAAAAAGAGATATTTAATACCTTTAAGTAGGTTAATATAATAGCTTATAGACTTAATAATATAAATAAAAGCCTTTTTATAGTATAATAATATAATAATTATTAACTTAAGTATTATAAAAAAATAATAAAAATCCCTCTTTATTATTATTTACTTAAATATTTATAAAACTCTTTATTTATTTATAACCTTTTACTTACTTTATTATTTACTATAGTTCTAGATATTGCATTTTTAATAGGTGCTAGATATAATAACTTCCCTTAACCATAAGATTAAAAAAAATAATAAAAGTTTATAAATACCTTTAAAAATAATTTTACTTAATAACTAAAAGGCACTTATAGACATCTTACTAGATGGCTATATTAATACTATTATTAATAATATTATTTAAAAATAACTAAAGCTATTTAAAGCTAAAGAACTTAAAGGGTTAATAAAGAATAAAGTAAATAATAGTAAAAGGCTCCTCCTTTACTTTAATAATAAAAAGGTTATATAGTTAGTAAAAGTAATTAAAAAAGCAAGGTATCCTTTATTTATATATATAAAGCTTATACTTAAGATTAAGAAGGTTAATAGAAAGGCACTTAGCTAAATTATAAACTATATTATTACTTAGGTTAACCTTAGCTTAATAGATATTAAATATATTATTAATAATAAGCCCCCCCTTTTTAAAGACCTTAAGATAGTATTTAAAAATCTATATAGTAATATTAATATAGTTAAAATTATATAGCTATTGCATTAATTAAAGCAAGATATCTTAAACTATATACTTAGCAAGCTAAAGGAGCTTAAGTATTTAGGTAGTTTAGTTTTAAAAAAGCTATTAATAAGAAAGGATAATAGTACTAGTAGCAGTAATCTTTATAGTAGTTGCTTTAAGGATAGCCCTTTATAGCAAGGGATCCTTAAGATTATTTAATATAGCTTAAGCCTAAGTATTTATATAAAGTAGGCCTACATGCTTAATAACAGTGTTAATAATAGTAGCGCCAGCTGCCTTAATAAGCAAGCAAGAGAAAAAACTATTAATAAAGAGCGCAAGAGCTGTTAAAAAAGCTTTAAAAAAGGTATAGCAGTACTTGCCAACTATATATATAAAATTCCTTAAATTACTATATATCCTTAAGCTTAAGATAAGTCTATAGCTAAAAAGCTTAAGTATATAGTTAAATACATTATCTAGTAGTAGTTATTTAATAATAATAAAGGTTTAAAAAGCTTAGACTAGTAGTAAACTTTATAAAGGGAGGGTAATGCTAAAGACTATAAGCTATCTTATTATGCATTACCTTAGGTTAACCTATATATAGAAAACTCTGCTAGTAAATAAAGGAGATAGATAAAGCCTTTATAGCAGCTAATAGCCAGCAGTAGTTATATAAAGCCTGCTGTTTAGTATATTATTATTCCTGCCTTAATTAATAGTAATAGTAAAGGCAATATACTTAAGGTCCTCTTGCTAATTAACCTTTTAATAAATAATATTAATAAAGAAGCAAGTACTTAAAGCTATAGTAAAAGTAAAAGCAGTAATACAAGGGCAGGCCTAAAAACTATAAACCAGCTATAAATAAAGTTACTTAAGTAAGCTATAGAAAGACTTATAGTAAGGTAATACTTATAACTATAGCTTTTTAAAAATAAATATAAATATAAATAAAAATAAGGGTTATAATAAAACTTTATTATTATATAAAATTTTATTTTTTTATTTTTAAATAAAATATAAAGAAGTTTATTTTATCTTTAAATTTACTCTTTACTTTAAATAATTATTAATAAAATATAAAAACCTTTACTTAAAGAGTAATAATATACTTATTTCTTTATATATAAAAATAATAATAAAGCCTTAAATAAACTTAAGATAGTTATTTCTTAAGTTTAGTTTTACTATTTATAAATATAGCAGCTTCTTAACTAGCTTTTATAGCTTCTTAGCCTTAAGCTAAGTAAAGCAATAGCTTTTTAATATTAAAGTAGAGTTTTTTTAATATTAGTAATTACTTCTCCCTTACTTAATAGCTAAAGCATACTTAATACTAACCTTTAAGGCAGGGTAGATATAATAAAAAAGAAAGAGATAATAATAATAATAATAAGGATAATAATAATAATAATAATATTAATAATAATAATAATAATAATAATAATAATAATAATAATAATAATAATAATTAAACAAGTAGCTATAATATAGTGGATATATAGGAAGCTAGGGAGAGAACTTTATAAAAGCTAGAAAATAACTTTTTTATAAAATATTAAATCATGCTATTACTAGGCGCCTACTTTAATAGTATATTTTATTTATATTATTCCTTATAAGTATCTATATATATAAAGTAATAGGATTACTTTAGGCTAATTATAGTTATTTAAATAATAGTGTAAAAGTTTTAGTAAAGGGTAGAGGGGAATATATTAAGTATACTAAAAGCTATTAAGTTTATTTAAAAGCTATAGTTTATTAATTATAGCTCTAGCTTTAAGAAAGTAAAGGTTAATAATAATAATAATAATACTTATAACTGCTTAATGTTAAGATTCTTTTTTAACTTCTTTACTATTTTAAAGAGACTTAACAAGGCTTTATTAAAGGCTATTAATAATTACCTACTCTTTTTTATAAGTATTTTCTTTAAAGACTAGGCAGCTTTATATTTTATAAAGCACTTTAAGAGCGCGCTGCTTTTTAGCCTAGCTAGCTATATATTTAAGATTAAGGTTAATAGACTAGCAATAACCTAGTTTATTATCTTTATGCTAGTTTTTAAAAGCTTAATCTTTACCTTATATAAAGGAGATATAAAGGAGGCTTAAAGAGGGGGGCTAGTAAAAAGTAGTAATAAAGCAAGCCTTAAGGCTAAGGGTATAGTTATTAAGTGCTAGTGTATTAAAAGGTTTATTAAATACTTTTATAATTATATTAATAGCATTATCTTAAGTAAGGGCATAGAGTATTTATAGTGCCTTTAAGGCTAGGAGATAGTGTAGATTTTATTAAGTAACTAGGCAGCTTTATAGCAAGCCTTGTTATTAAGTTAAGACAGGTTTACTAAAGAGAATAGCCCTTACAATAGGTTTTAAAAAGGGATTAAGCTAGCCTTTTATATATATGGCTATAAAGGTAATATTTATATTAATATAAATAATAACTACCTAGTCTTAATAATAAAGAAAGAGCAGTAATAAGGTGATAATAATAATAAAGATAATAGTATTATTAATAAAGACTTAAATAGCTAGAAGAGTAAGGCTAGGTTAGGCAGCGTTAAGGAGTTTATAAATAATAATAAAGAGGGTAGTAGTAGTTAAGGGGGGTTTAAGTAGGATATAATTAGTAAAGCTAGATTAAGGTATATACTTAGGTTAAGACATGCTCTTTTTATAAAAGAGCAGGATAATAGGTTAGTAAGGCTGCTTAAGTATATAAATAGCGCCCTTAGCCTAGGCTAGCTAAGCTTAATTATTGCAGCTATCTTTAATATTAAGGCTATAAATAGTATTGCTTATATACTTATTATTAATATTAACTGCCTTAAGCAGTAAGGCTTAAGCTGTTTTTTAATAGACTTTAAATAGGTTAATAAGTAGTATAGTAGCTTAAGGCAGGCTAACCTTATAACCTATCCCTTTACCTTCTACCTATAGTATAATAACTTTACTTTTTTTATACCCTTAGACTTTATTTATTAAGCAGTAGAGCTAATATATAGTAATATAAGCTATAAGAATAATAATATTAATATTATTTTAACTAGCTACTTTTAAGGCTACTTTAATATTAAGAAAATAATATGCTTTAACCTACAAGACCTCCTTGCTAGCTAGGCTATTATTATTACTGCTTTAGCCCTCTTTTTAGCCAGCTTAAGTATAATATTAATAGTAAGGAAGATATAGTAAAGGCTCTTTAGCTAGCTTAAGGGCAAAGGGATGCTAGATACTAGCTTTTATATAATCTTATTTACCTATAAGGCAAGCCAGCTTTTAAAGTATATTAAGGAAGGTGAATATATATTTAAGATAAAGTAGGTTATTACTATATCTATCTCTTAGCTCTTGCTTAAGAACCACTCTATAGCTATAGTATTAAGGCCCTTTATCTAGCTTATTAACTTCTTTTTTATAGTATAGAGTAACTATACTAAGGTGCTTTAGGCATTTAAGCTAAAGGCATTTTTTAAAGTGTTAATTATATACTTTAGGCTTTTTAAGCTTATTACTTTATTAATATTAATATAGTTTAATAAGTTAAAGAGGGAGGGTTTATTAATAAAGGCTGGCAGAGGCAATAGCTATAGTAGATTAGCTAGGTAGTTTTTATTTTATAAAGGACTAGAGGGTGCTCTTAAGCGCTACCTTTAAGTACCTAGGCATAATTAATAGCCTTAAGTACTATAGGTTCCCCTATATTAACCTAATAAAGCTAGAGATTGCTAGCTAGGGGAGGATAGATATAGAGAACTAGCCTAGTGTTAAGGACTGCAGGGTTTACCTTTTATAAGCAGCTGCACTATAGTTTTACTATAAGAAGCAGGTTGCTGCTAGGTAGAAGTCTGTTACTAAGGTCTAGCTTATAGCTAAGAGCATGTAGGCTACTATAGACTATATTAAAGAGGTCTTTAAGAGCTACTTTATCTTTAAAATATATATATTCTTCTTTAAGAGGATCTAGAAGCTTTTATAAAAAAAGGGCTGCAGCCTAGGCCTCTTAAGTAGCTAAATTGTATAGCTATATAAAGCAATTAAAGAGCTAAATAATTAAAAGTATATAGATTAAAACCCCTTAAAGGCATTTAGTATTAAGTAAGTATTATCTAGCTATAAAAAGGGTAAGGGGGGGGGGGGTAGATTAGTATAGTAATTCTTAACTACCTACTATTTAAGAGATTTAAAGCCTTTATTATAACTATTAATAGGTTGCTTTTTAATAAGGCTATTTAGTAAAAAAAGGCTATTACTAAAGGTAATATAAAGCAAGGGGTATATATTAATTATATTATAAATACCCTTTATTAAACTATATAAGGAATTATAGTAAAGGATAAAACCTTAAGCTTTAAGGATATAACTTAACTAGCTATCCTTAAACCCTTTTTTAAGCTTTTATATAATATTGCTAGCTTAAAGGTAGTAACTGCTTAATAATGCTCTTATATTAATAAAGCGCTATAGCACTGCTGTATTAACTAGGTAATAAAGAACGCCTGCAGCACTATTATAGTAATAATTACTAAAAAAGTTTTATTACTAAAGGTTAGCTTTATAGATTTACTTACTAAAGCCCTTAAGTATAGCGCTATAGTATATAATAGCATGCAAGAGTTAAAAAGGCAGAGGGCCAGGCCTGCCTATATTAACTTTAAGTATAGGTTCTTGCTTTAAAGAACCCTGCCCTTTAACCTAGACTAAGGTTTTAAGCAGTTTATAAAAAATACTAGCTATATATATTCACTAAACCTAAGGCTTACTAACTATTATAAAAAAGTATAGTGCTTATTAAAAAAGTACTATAGCAAGCTTAAGATTAAGCTTTTATATATAATATTATTAATTATTAAGACTATAGTAAATATAACTATTTATATTCCTAAAGGATTAAATATTAACTTTACTATTAAAGGCAAGAATATTAAGTATAAAAAAAGGGGTATATATACCACCCTCCTTGCCCTATATATACTATAGTTTCTTAAACTAGCTAAGTTCTTTAATAATAATATTAATATAAAAGCCTTAAATATAAAAAAGAATATAGATCTATATAGCTAGCAGTATATACAAGATGTTATAGGTAAGTTAAGTACTTAATCTTTATAAGCTATATTATTAAGTTATACCTATAGAATAGTATAAAATTATAAATAATATGCTTAAGGCTATTAACTAGCTTTAAAGCAATAGTAGGTAAATAAGTGCTAGGTTATTAAGCATATAGATTGTAAATAAAAACAACCTCCTTGCTTAGTTAGCCTAGCTTTATAGCCTTTTAAATAGCTTAATTAAGTTTATTACCACTATATTCTAAAGTAAAGATCTAATATAAATAGATTAGTATGCAGTAATAATAAATTAAAATAAATTATATTGCCTTAAATATTAATAAATTTAAATAGCTTTTTAAGTTTATTATAGCTATATATTAAAATAAAGATATAATATAAATAAATTAATATATAATAATTAAATATTAAAATAACTTTTATTATTTAAAATATAAATAAATTTATTTTATTTTTTTATAGTATTTATAAAATTAAATAAGTTTTTATTTAATATTAAAAATAAAGTTATTATAAAAAAATACTTAAGTAATTTTTAATTTTTAAAATAATTTTATATTTATATATAAATAATAAATAAAGTAGAATATAGCTTATTATAAATAATTATATATAGTTAAATATAATAATAAATTTATATAATTATTAATATAAAGTAATAAAGTCTTTTATTTTTATTATAAAATATTATTATTTTTATTATAATAGCCTATGCTAATATTAAAGTTAATATATTTATATTATTAATCTTATTAATTTATACTTATTTATAATATATTACCTTAATATATTATATATTTTATAATACTATATAAAATAATAATAAATAAATAAATATTATTATTAAAAAGGTAAATATAGTTTATAATATAAAGTACTATAATAAAAATAAAAATATTCTATAATAAAAATAAAAAAAATTAAAAAAATAATAAAAATTAAAAAAAAATAAAGAAATAATAATTTAATATTATATATCTATATATAATAATATTAAATTAATTTATAAAATAAAATCCCTTTATCTTTTATAAGTTAAAAAATCTATTATTACTATCCTAGTATTTAATAAACCTATAGAAAAGTTGGTTAATTAATATTACCCTACTAGTTAGTAATATTAGGTATAGCATTACCTTGCTTAATAGCTATGCAGCAGGCTTATTATATAGCCTTATACTATTATCTAGTTTAGTCTTTACTATAATTTATATTTTAAATAGCTTAAGGAGCTGGTATTTATTATAAAACTCTTAAGGCTTTCTTTAAGTTTTTTTAATCTAGACTATATAAAGATTATTAATAAACCTAGGAATAAACCTAAAGTTTAGGTTCTTTCTCTTAATTAATAATAATGCTTACAAGCAGTTATTAAAGTCCTTAATTATCTAAAATCCAAGCTTATTAAATAATATTATTAGTAAAAGGGTCTTTACTTATAAAAACCTATCTTCTTTATTATTTATACTATAATACTAGTTTAAGATAGGAAGCAGGGTCTTAAGTAGTGATATATATACACCCCTTAGCCTTTATTATTAATTAAGGCTTGTATGCTTATTAATAATTATATTAAAAAGGTACTACTTACTTTATAAAAATTTTATAATAATAACCTTTATAAATAAGTAGATATATAAAGTGATATTAACCAGGCCTAGATAGCTGTACTCTTATATACTTAGTTAAGCTTTAAAAGGTAAGGAGATAGTATAAATATTATAAAAAAAACTAAGGTTTATATTAAATAACTGCTATATATATACTATAGCTTGCAATCTCTTTTTATATTTATTATCTATTATATTAAAAATAAAGAGTATAGCTATTACTTAATTAAAGATAGTAAAGACTTAGTATTTATTATTAAAGTTAAAGAATATAATAATAAAGTAGTAGCTATAAAGCTAGTTATAGAAATGGTTTATATACTTAATAGTTAAGAGATTAATACTAACTATTCCTGTATATAAAATAAAGTGTATATTAAGTAGGTTTTTAGCAGCTTTACTATAGTTTTTTTAAAAGTTAAATTTATTAATCTTAATAAATATATTTATAATAGTTATTAAAGAGACCCTTTTGTAAATTATATATAGTATGCAGGCAAGGCTAAAGTTATTAGCCTACTAGTTATTTACAAGCCTTAAAAGCAGGCCTTGCACTTTAAATAGGTGTTATTTTTAAGTTAGTCTGCCTATATATTAGTCTATAGTATATTAACTAGTTTTTATAAGTCTTAGGAACTTTATAGCAAGCCTTGCTATATTTATAGAGTTAATAGTATCTTTAGTTAGATTATAGTTATTAGGCTATTCCTGGTAGATATTTATTAAAAAGATATAGTAGCTAAAGGTTTCCAATAGTATTAAGGTTATTAAGATAGGTAGCTATATAGCCTAAGATATTAAGAACTTATTTAAGCTGGTTTATATGCCTTGCACCTGCTTTTTAAAGAAGTATTTAAAGTATATTATTTTTAGTATTTATTATTATTATCCAGGCTATTAACCTAGCTGGCCTTATTATGTTAGTAAAGTATAGGTTTAAAGAGTTATTGTAGTTTAAGTGCTTAATATAGGTATAGTAAGGAGGATACTTTTATTTAATAATAATAAAGATAATTTTATACTTTATACTTTATTAAGGGGAAGGGTTATATAAAAAATAAAGACTATACTTTTTATACTTTAGAATGTTTATTTAATTATTTATTATTTAAATATAGAGACTTATTTTAAGTAATCCTTTATTATTTATTTTTAATATATTCTTAATTTTATAGTATTTATTAATATATTAAGCAACTATATAAAATTAATTATATTTAATAAAATAAAGGGTAAAGATTTATAACTACTTAATAATATATTTATAAATTTATAAATAAAGTAATATTTTTATAAAAATTATAATATATTATAATAATTATTTAAATATAATATATTAATTATTAATATATTTTTAATATATAAAATTAAAATTAAAATTTTATTTTTTATTAAATATTTTAAAATTAAATTAATAAAAATAATAAAAAATAATATAATTTTTAAATATAAATATTATTTATTTTATTATTATTAAAGTTATTTATATAATAAATATATTATTAATAATAAATATTTATATATTACTTTATTTAAAAATATTAATTAAAGGTTTTAAAATAATTATAATTAAAGTATAATAAATATATAATTTTTTATAAATATATATATTAAAATAAAATATATTTAAAGTAATAATTAAAATTTATTATTAAATTATAAAATATAAAAGTTTAAATAAAATATAATATAAAATGTTAATATAAAATATAATTAAAATTAAATTAAATAATAATTAAGGGTTATATTTTTAAATTAAATATATTAAATAAAAATAATAAAATATATTATTTAAATTATATATTAATATTAATATTATATTTTAAAATAAAGATTATAAAAACTTTAATAATATATAAATAAATTAAAATTAAAAATCCCTATTTAAATAAATAAAACTAAAGTAATTTTATATATATATAAAAATAAGTATTCTAAATAATAAAAATATATAAAAAATTGGTTTATATTATTTATTTAATAATATAAATTTTTAATTTAAAAAGGGTTATAATTTATTATATAATAAAATAAAAAATTTTTAATAAATATTATTATATTTATTATAAAAAATTATTATTTTTACTATAGTAATCTATAACTATATTAAAATTAATATATATATACTATTAGACTTATTAATCTATACCTAAATATAATATAGCGCCCTAGTGCGCTATATACTTAATAACTTTATAAAAGATTAAGATTATTAAGTTAAAGCTGCTTTAGTATAGTTAATAAAAACCTTATAATTATATTTAAATTTATAAATAATAAGAATTAAAAAATAATTATTATAAAGGCTAGTTAAGGCTACTGCTATAATAAGGCTAGCTATAATTATTATTATTATTTTTAAGATAAACTTAAAGATAGACCTTAAGATTAAATTAAAGGCTAAGTATATTATTATTATTTTAACTACTTAGATTATTAAGCTAGATAAATTAGCTAGTTTATTTAAAGAGGTTAAATTATATAAAATAAGCTAGAATTATTATTTTAAATAAATTAATATAAATAAATAAATAATATTATAATATAAAATTTTATATAATAATCCTTTTTTTAATATATTATATTATATTTTAATATATACTTATAGTAAGGTTATAAAATTAGTTATTAATTATTAATTAACTTGTAATTAATAACTAGATTAATAATCCTTAATTAACCTACTAACTAGACTAGCCTAGTCTTAGTTAATAAAGAGACTAGACTAAATCTAGTTTATAATATAAAATACTATAATAAAAATAATAATCTTTTATAATAAAAATAATATTACTTTTTTTAATAATTTTATAAATATTAATATAAATTATAATATAAATTTTATTATAAATATTTTTATATAATATTTTATAATAATTATTAAAAATTAAAGTATTTTAAAAAAGTAAATATTATTAATTTATAATATAAACTAGTTTTAATTTAATTAAAAAAATAATTTTTAAATAAAATTAAAGTATATAATTATTTACTTTTTATAAAATAATTATAAAGTAATTATTAAATATAAAGATAGTATAATAATTATATTAATCTTTAAACTATTTTTAATATTTAAATTAATTAATTAATTTTATATAATTTTTTTTTAAATTGAAAGCTAAAGACTTAAGGCTAAGGTTTTTTTTATTAAAATATAAAGCTTATATTATAATCTTATTATAGCCTTAATTATTTAAGTATAAATAACTTTTTTATATAATACTTTATTATTATTTACTATAAATAGTTTTTTTATTTATTTATTATTAATCTTTAATTAATAATATTACTATATAAATATTTTATTTTTATTAATACTTTATAAATATTAACTTACTTTTTTAATTAAAATCTTTAAATTTATAATTTATTTACCTTTTTATTATAAACTTATCTTTTTATTATTATTTTATTCTTATTAAATAATAATCTTTTTATTTTAATTATAACCTTTAAATATATCTTTTTTAAAAAGTATTACTTTAATACTATCTTACTATAAGTTTATTATTTTTTAACTTTAATTTTTTTATTAATTTTATTTAAATAATAATTTTAATTTAATTATAGTTTATAAATATACTTTTTTTAAAAAAAATATTAACTTAATATTAATTTATTTTAATTTTATTATTTTTTAACTTTAACTTTAATATTTTATTTTCTATAATAAATTATTAATATAATTTAAATAATATATTTATATATTCTTTTTATTTAGATAATATTTTTATTAAATATAATAAAATTATTTTTAATTTTAAATATTTTTTTAATAAAAAAAGTAATATATTAACTTAATAAATATATTATCTTTATTATAAAACTCTTTAAGGTTTATAATATTAAAGATATTATATATTTATATTAATAATAATAATTATAGTTTATAAATAATATTATTTATATTAATAATCTTTTAACTTTAATAAATTTTTATATACCTTTTTATTAACTTTTTATTAAGTTAATATAAATTTAAATACTTAATAAAGATTAAAACTTAATTATAAACCTTAAATAATTACATTATATAGCTTTTTAAATATTATTTATTATATAATTTATTAACTTTTTAAAGTTATTTTATTATATATTTTTTATATTTATTATATTATTAATCTTATTTAAGGTAGTTTAATTTATATAGATAAGTTTAATTTTATTAATATTTAATATAATTAAATTATCTTTTAAAAATAAAATTATAAATATTATAATAATAATTAAATACTTAATAATATTATTAATATATTTAATTAATAATAAGTATTTAATTTAATTAAATAATGTTTTATTATAAAAAGCTTATAAATAATACTTTTAATTTTAATTTAATTATTTAATTTAATTATTAATTTAAAGGTATAATATTATATAAAATTATTATTTATATTTAATAAAATAAAAAAAAATTATAAAAAAATATTTATAAATATATTATTTTTATTAAAAATAATTTTTAAATATTATATAATTAAAAAATATATTATAAAAACTTTTTTATATATAAATTTTTAATAATATTCTTTAAGTAAAGTATATAAATAATATACTTTATAAAATAATTTATTATTATAAATATTAAGTTATTTATTTATTTATTATAAATTATATTAAGTAATTTATAATAAAGTTTATTATTTTTTTAAATAATTTTATTAATATTAATAATATAATTAATTTACTATAAAGTAAATAATATCTTACTTTACTTATTTAATAAATTATATATATATTAATATATCTTTTTATATTAATATATAAACCTTTTTAATAATAAGTTTTAATAATTTTTCTTAAAATATTAATAATTTTTTAACCTTTAATTATTAAATTATTATAAAATAATATTAAAAGCTTTTTTTTATATTAAAGAAAATAAATACTTACTTTTTATAATAAAGTAATTAATTATTATTAATTATTTAATTATATATATAATTTTTATTAATAATATTATATTTTATTATTTTATTAACTTTAACTTTTTAATTAAGGTATTCTTTTTTAATTTTAAAATAAAGCTTTTATAAATATATTATAATCTATTTATAATATTATAATAATATAATTATAAATTATTTAATAATTTATAATTAAAATCTTTAAAGTTATATATTAATACTAGTTATTTATTTCTTTATAATTAAAATCTTTTTAACTTTAAAAATTAATATTAATAATAACTTATTATTTAAATTATATTAAAGTCTTTAAGGTATATAATTATTTAAAAAAACTTTTAATATAGCTATATTAACTTTATAAATATCTTTAAAATTATATTTATTATAATTAATTATTAAAAGTTTATTTATAAATAAATTTAAATAATTATTATTTAATTACTCTTTTTTTATAATAGATTTTATTAAAAAGTATATTTATAAAATCCTTTTTTTAATAATATTTAATTATAATTTATATAATAATAATCTTTTTAATAAAGTAATTTATATAATTTATAGCTTTTTTAATTTTTAAAATAATTATAACTTAAATAGTTTATAATAATTTATATTAAGTATTTTAAATAAGCTATATAATATCTTTATATAATAAAAGCTTTTATAATAATAAATATTTTAATATTTAATATTATATAATAATACTTTATATTTAATAAATTTTAAAAATAAATAAATAATAAAGTAATAATTATATTTTTATTATTATTTAAATATTATATAAATTATTAAGTATAATATATTAATCTTAATATATAGCTTTAATATATAATTAAAATATTTAAATATAAGTTTTTTTAAAAAACTTATTTTATAGCTTTTTAAATATAGCTAGTTTATTATTATTTAACTTAAAGATATTAAAATATTATTTTTTTTATTTATAAATAGTTAATTTTTAATTTTATTATAATTTTTAATAAAGTATAAATAGCCTTTAATAAAGCTTAAAAATATAAAAATCTTTTTTATTATAATAAATCTTTATTATTATATTATTACTTTAATATACTTTTACTTTATATATCTTTTATATAACTTAATTATTAATTTAAAATATAATATAAATATTATATTAAATTTATACTTTTATAAATTTATAATTAATTTTAATTTTTATTTTTTTAATACTTTATTTATATATTATTAATATTTTTAAATTTATTATTATATATTAAAATATTATTTAAATATATAAATAAAAATAGTTTATTTAGTTTATTAATATATTATTAATATAAATTAAAAATATAATTTAAGTATTTATTAATTTAAAAAGTAAGTCTTAATATTTAAAATAATTAAAATAATAATTAAATATTTTTTATTATCTTTTTTTTAAATATATAATTAATAATATATATTTTTAAAATTAAGTATTATATATATTAAAATACTTTAAAGCTAATTTATAATCTTATATATAAATAAAATAAATATATAAGTTTTTAAAGTTACTTAATTAATTTTATAATAATTAATATATAATTATAGCTTTTTTTTAATATAAATAATATTAAAGTATTTATTAAACTATATAATATTTTAATTTAATTTTTTATTAAGGCTATTTAAATATAATTATAAAAAACCTTTTACTTAATCTTTATTAAATAATAAATAAGTTTTTATAATAGCTTTATATTTAATTTTAAGTTTATTAAAGATATTAAGCTTTTTAAAAATATTAACTTTATTATTTTTTTAAAAAAATACTTTTATAAATTTTTAATAATTAAGTAATAACTTTTTATAAATTAACTATTATAAATATATAATTTAATTTAATTTAAACTTAAGTTAAAATACTATTTTACTATATTAATAATAGTAATAATTATTATTATTTTTTTATATTATTTTTAACCTTTTTTATATAATATTATTAATTTAAAAATACTTTTTATTAATTATTTTTAAATTATAATTAAATTTATTATTTAATATTATAAATTATTTAAGATAATTTTATTTATTATTTTTATAATTATAAAAAAATTTAAAAATATTTTAGTAATTTTTTTATTATAAACTAGCTTTATAATAATAAATATAATTTTTAAGATTTTTATATTTAAATTTAATAATTTTTTTTTATTTTTTTATTATAAAATAAAATCTTTTTATTTTATAAATTAAAATTAATTTTAAAGTTTAATATAATCTTTATATTTTTTTATTATAACTTAATTATATCTTTATAAATTTTATTATTAATATTTTTTTATAATCTTTATTATTAATTTAATATTATCATTTATAATAATATTAAAGTTTTTATTATAAGCTTTTTTAATTATTAATATTATATTAATTTTTATATTAATAAAAATTACTTAAGGGTTTTATATAACCTTTTATATTATAATAATATTATAAATAATTTATTTTTATAATATTATACTTTATTAATATAAATTATACCTTTTTTTAAATATAACTTTAAAATATTATTTTTAATTCTTTATTAAATCTTTTTCTTTAAATTTTTAATTTATAAAAATTAATAATTTAAAATAATTATTTTTATTTTATTATTACTTTTTTTATTATAAAATAGATTTTATTAAAGCTATATATAAAGAAATTAAAGCTTTATATTATAAAAAAACCTAAAAAAAAATTAAAAAATTAAAAATTAAGTTAATAACTTTATTATTAAAATAAGTATTTATATATAAATTTAATTAAGCTAAAATATTAATAATATATAAAGCTTAACTTATAGTTAAAAAAGACTTTTAAAAAAGCTTAATTATTTAAAGAACCTATATTATAATACTTACTATATATTTATTTTAAGTATTTATAGCCTTAGCTATAAGATTTAACCTAAAGCTTAAATAGTTTAATATTAAAAATGCATTTTTAAATATAATAAAAGATAAGTAAGGTATATTAATTATATATAAAATATTATTAAGTTTTAAGCTGCTTAATAAGCTTATTAAGCTTAAAAAAGCTTTTTATAAACTTTAAGATTTATTATAATTATAGTTTAAAGAGTTTATAATAACTTTATACTTATTAAGGCTAATCTTTAATATAAAGAAGCCTTGCTTATATTATTTAAAAAATTAAAAGTTATTTTTTTACTTCTTTATAAATAATATCTTTATTATATATTATAAATATAATTATACTTTATTTAATAAGTTTATAAATATATTAAAAAAGAAATATAAATATTATAAAAAGGTAATATAAAGTAATTCTTAAAAATTAATATTATTTATAAATATTTTAAATATAAAATATATTTATTATATAAAGTATATATATAAAGAATTACTTAAAAGTTTAATTTAAATAAAGGGAATTAATATTTATAATTCCTTTTTTTATACTTTTTTTTAAGAAAAATAGCTTATAAACTACTGTTTTTAAGATTAAAAGTTATTATAAAAAGGTTAAATTAGTACTTTATATAGTAATCTTAATAAAACTTAATATAGCTTTTATAATAACTATATTAATAAAATATATTATTAATCTAAGACTTAAGTACTATAAAGTTATTAATTAGCTTATTTATTATTTATTTATATAAAAGTATTTAGCTCTTTAATATAAAAAGATTAATAAAATATAAATCTTAATTACTTTAAGTAATATATTATTTATTAATAATATTAAGATTAAAAAATCTTTATAAAGATATTTTATAATATTATTTTATAAATTAATTATATAAAGTATTATTTATTAAAGTATAGTTAATATATTAATAACTAAGGCTAAACTACTTACTTTATTAATAATAATAAAGGAAATAATAAGTCTATAGTGCCTTTTTAATTAAATATACTTTAACTTAAAGGAAAATTAAAATATTAACTATAATAATTAATAAATAATATATCTTATACTTAAAGATAATAAAAAGATTAATACTTGCCTTTATTATATTAATATATAAAATATATAGCTATATTAAGAGTATTAATATAAAGCTTTTAAGGTCTTATACTTAACTTTATAAAAAATACCCTTTAATAAGTTTATAAAAGCTTTTTTATATTAATAATTTAAATACTTTAAGGCTTTATTAAACTTATAGGTTTTAAAAAATAAAAAAAAAGTAAAGAAGTTATTAAAAAAAGCTTAAAATAATAAAAAAAAGTATAAAAATATTAATTTAAAATACTTTAACCTTTTTAGTTAAAAATTATATAAAAAATTAAAAAAAAAACTTAATAAACTAGTACTTTACTAATTATTATTAATTAATAAAAACTCTTTTAGCCTTATTTATTAAATATATACTTTAATATATATTATTATAGTATTAAAAAGCAAGGCTTGCTTTATTTAACTATTTAATAAATAGTCTTTATTATTTACTTAAATAAAGCTTATTATAAACCTTAAGGCTAAATAGCAATACTATATTTTCTACTTAATAATTATTTTTTAAGCTTTTATCTAGTATAAGTAAAGTAATTTACTATAGTATCCCTCTTTTTTATAATATTTTAAAAAACTTAAGCTAAGCTTATTAATTATACTAGTTTAAAAGTTTATAATTAAATAAAAAAAAGATTAAATAAAAAGAATTAAGTTTATATTAATAAGCATTAATACCTATAGGTAAAGTAATTTTAATATTAATAAAACTAGCCTATAGTAAGGATATATTAAAAAAAGTTGCCTTTATTAATAATAATACTTTTTAAGTATTTTATATAATAAGGATAATAAAGAGAGTATAAAGTAATTAATATTATAAAGGCAGGATTATTATTATTATTATTATTATTATTATTATTATTATTATTATTATTATTATCTTTATTATTATTACTATCTTTATTACTATCTTTATTACTATATTTATTACTATCTTTATTATTATTATTATTATTATTATTACTATTTATTATATTATTATTATTATTATTCTTATAGTCTTTATTATTTTTATTATCTTTATTATCTTTATTATTATTTTTATTATTTTTATTTTTATTATTATCTTTAATATTATTATTATTATTATTATCTTTATTATTATTATTATTATTATAATTATTATTATTAAAAAGGGTATTTATAAATATAAAAATAAAAGTAAGAGCAAGAGTAAGAATAAAAGCAAGAGTAAAAGGGGCTAAAGGGATTATAATAATTAATATAATAATTATTAAAATAATTAAAGCTAGGGCTAAAGTAATTAAAGTAAAAATAAGTATTAAAAGCACTATAAAAAAATAATAATTATTAAGATTATTATAATAAAAATAGGCGCTAAAGATATAATTAAAATAAAAGCTATAAAGGCTAAAGAAAGAGAGAGAGTTATAATTAATATAAAAGAAAGTAAAGTATTATATTAAGTATAGTATTAATTATAAATAGTATTAAAAGTAAGCTTTTAAGCAGCTTAAAGAATAAATAAGCTTATAAATACTAAATAAAAAGTGCTAAATTAAATAAAGCTATTTTAAAAAGATTCTTTACTCTTTAAGCTTAAGTTTAAGCTATTTTTATTATTATTATTATTATTATTAATAATAATAATAATAAAGATTATAAAATTAAAAAAAAGCTATAAAAAAGTAAAAAAAGCTTTTTTATATAGCCTTAAGTATTTTACTTTATTATTAAAGCTTTAAATCTATAAGTCTTTATTTTTATTATTATTAATTATTAAATAAGGTATAAAGTTACTTTATAATTAATTCTTTATTTAAAAAAAGGCCCTTGCTTTAAATTAATAAAAAAAGCAATATAAGCTAATTTATTAATATAAAAAAGCTTAAAAAGGATATAAAAAAGAAAGATGAAATATTAAAGAATTTAAAAAATAATATATAATACTATATATAAATAGTATTATTATATAAAGGGTATATAGAAAATAATGCTTGTTATATACTAAAAAAGTATATTTCTTATATAATATATACTTAAAGTACTAAGCCTTATTAAGATAAAGTTTAATTACTAAGATGAAAGGACTCCTTTATAATTATTTATAAGCCTTATAGTATTTATTTTCTTTATTTTATTTAAGGCTCTTTTAAACCTATCTTCTTAAGCTCTTTTTAATTAATCTACTTTTTTTTATAAAGCTTAAATATATAATAAATTATTATATATTTATATATTAAAATTATAATTTATAAAATAATAAAATAAAAATTTATAATAATTAAATAAATATAAATATAATTTATAATTAAATTTTTTATTAATATAATTATATTATAATAATAAATAAATAAAAGTATATTATATTTTTAATAAAAATATAAAAATATTTTAATTAAAAGTATTTTATTTTTTTTAAATAAGGTATTATTTAAAGTATTTATAAAGGTTTTTTAAAAAATATAAATAAATTATTTATTATAATAAAAGCTTTTACTTAATAATTAATTAATAAATAATATTAAATTAATATATAAAAATAAATAATTATCTTTATTATAAATAATAAATAATAATTTAAGGTTTTATATTATTATTTATTAATTTATATTATTTTAATATTTAATATTAAAATTCTTATAAAAGATTTTATTTTATTAATCATTTAATTATTTAATAATATTTTTATAATAATAAATAATCTATATATTTTAAATTAAATATTTTTATTTTAATTAATGGTAAATAAAATAATTATTTATATATTATAATAATATATATTTTTAATATTTTAAATAAATTATTTTTATAATGCTTTTATTTATTAATTATTATATATTTATAACTTAAAATACTTTATAATTTATTATATTATTATTAAAGATAAATATTAATAAATAAAGTAAAAAAGTATAAAATATATAAAATAATATATAAATATTAACTTTTTATAATATAATTATAAAGTTATTATTAAATATAAAGTTAATATAATATTTATATTAATCTTTAATATTTTTATATTATTAATTAATTTTATATAAATATAAATCTTTTTTATTTTAAAGTTAAACCCTTAATTATTATTATTTTATTATAATATAGGTTTTATATAATTATATTATTATAATCTTAATTCTTTTTAATAATAATAAAATTAATATTTTTAATAATTTTATAAATATTATTAATAATAAAAATATAAAACTTAAAAAAACTATATAAATTAAATATTATTAATAATAAAATAATAAAACTTAAAAAAACTATATAAATTAAATATTATTATAATAATTATAATATTTAAAATAAATAATAATTTTTTTTAAAAAAAGTTAAAAAAAAATTAAGTTTAATCTTACTTAAATATAAATAATAAAATATTTATTTAATTTTTAATTTTTAAAATTAATAATATAATAAATATATTTATAAATTATAACTTAAAAATATAAATAAAAATATTTATTTAAAATAATATTAAGTAAATTAAATTAATTAAAAATACTTAAAAATAAATTAGTATTAAAATAATTAAAATAAAATAAAAAAATTTAAGTATTATAAATGTTTATATTTTTAAAATCTTTTTAATATTTTTTTATTTTTTATAATTTTTTAAAAGGTTTTTTATTTTTATAAAATAATATTTATACTTTTTTTATTAATTTATAATTAATACTTTTTTTAAGTATAAAATTAAGTATAAAATAATTTTATAATTTATTTATTAATAAATAAAAATAAAAATAAAAAGGTTATTAATTTAACCCTTTAATAATAAAGTAATATATTTAAAGCTTTAAAAAAGTATTTATTATTATTATTATTTTAATTTAATATTCTTTAATAATAATAATAATATTATTATTATTAATAATAATATTAATAATAATAATAATAATAATAATAATAATAATAATAATAATAATATTAATTATTATTATTATTATTAAAATTATAATTTATTTTTAATAAAAAATAAAAGGTAAAATAAAATTATTAAATATATAAATAATTTAAATAATTAAATAATTATATATAAATAATAATTTAAATAAGCTATAGCTTATTATAAAAGATAATATATAATTATATATAACTCTTAATATTATATAATTCTTAATATTATTTTTTAAATTTAATTACTTTATTAAATATAAATAAACTAATTAATAAATTTTAATTAAAAAATATTTTTATAGCTTTTTTTAATCTTTATTATATATTATTTTAATAATAATTTTATAAATTTTATATATATAATTTTTAATATAAGCTTTATAAAATAATTAATTATTATCTTAATTATAAAAATTAAAGGAATTTTAAATATATTTATCTTTAATATATTAATTATTTATTTATAATAAATATTTATATATAAAGTCTTTATTATAATATTAATATAAAAAGCTTTAATTATTATAATATAATTATTATTAAAAATAATTATTATTTAATTCTTATTTCTTAATGCTTTTAATATATTATAAATTTAAATTCTTAATAATCTTAATAATATAAAGTTTATATATTTTATATTAAGTAAAACTATTTATAAAAATAAAAATTATTATTTATATTAATTTTATTATATATTATATATTATTATATATTTATATTAAAATATAATTTAATATATTAATATTTATATTATTTTTTAAAGTTATAAAATAAATTATTATAAAAACTTTTATAATTACTTAATTTACTTAATTCTTTTTAATATTTTATAATAAAATATAAGTTTTTATTATATTAAAGCTATATTAATATATAAATATAATAATACTTATATAATATATTATATTAATTATAAATTTATATTATAATTAAGTATAGTTAAATAGTTAATATAGCTTTAAGCTTTACTTAAGTTTATTAATATAGAGTAAAGGTATTAATTAATTAAAAAAATAAAAAAGCTTTAAATAATTAATTAAATAAATTAATTAAGGATTTATTTAATATATATTTTTTTATAATTTAATAATATAATTAAGTAATGCTTAATTAAGTAATAAAGGCTATTATATTAATTATTACTTAGCTATTTTTTAAAACTAGTTTTTTATAATAATAAGGTAAATATATATATATAGATTATATCTATATAAATAGTAATTTTTATTTATATAAATAGTTTAATTTTTTATATTTATTAACTTTATATTTAATTTTTACTTAATTAATATATTAAGAATAAATAATATATAGATTATTATTAAAATTATATTAATTAAGTTATTAATAAATAAAATATTTATATAAATTTATTTATTTAGATTTTAAAAATTATAAATTTTTTAATTTAATAACTTACTATATTATATTTATATAAATTATTATTATAATTATATTAATTAATTTATTAATAAATAAAGTATTTATATTAATTTATAAATTTATATATTAATAATTATAAATTATATAATTAAATAATTAATTTTATTATAATTTATAAATATTTAAAAAAAATTATAATTAATAATTAATTTTAAAGTTATTTATTTTTTTAAAAAATTTATAAATATAATTTAGCCTTTATATTATATATTATTAAATTAAGCTTTATAAAAATTTAACCTTTACTTAAAGTATTATTAAATAAAGCTTTATAAAGACTTAAAGATTACTTAAGGTATACTTAACTTAAGGGTATTTAATATTATATTAAGATTTATATATTATATAATAATATATATAACCTTTTATAATAAGCTATAGCTTACTTTTAATTTATTTATAAAAATTATTTAATTATTTAATTTATTAATAGTTTTTAGGATTTTTTTATAATTATATTTTTATTAATAAAAAATAAAATTTATAATTATAAATCTAACCTTTAAGGTATATAAAGGTATATAAATTCTTTTTTAATTAATATAAAAAAGCTAGATATATAATTAAAGATTTTAAATTATATAATATCTACTGCTTTTTAATTAAGGCTAATTATAAAGATTACTTAAGCCTTTAAGGTATTAAAGTATTATAAAATATATACTTTTATTTTTTAATTAAATACTTTAATAAATATTATTTTAATCTTTTTTTAAAAAAGTATTAATATTAAGTAACTTTATTATTTTATTAATTTTTTAAATATAATAAAAATAAATAAAAGTTTTATTTATTAATATAATTATTAAAGTTAATATTATTACCTTTTTTATTTATATTTTTAATATATATTTAGCCTTTAACTTATTAAATATTAATTTAAAACTATTTATTAATATAAACCTACCTTAACTTAACTTTTTTAAATTTAAATTTATAAAACTTATTAAATAATAAAAACTTTTATAATTTTTTAAATTAATATTTATAAAACTTAAAGATATTATAATATTATTTTTAACCTTACTTAAAAATATAAATATAATATAATATTTATTTAAAAACTTTAATCTAAATAATAAATAAGATATATTTAATAAAAATATACTTTAATTATTTTAATTTAAGCTTTATTAATAATTAAATATTATAGCTAAATATTATTATATATAAAGATATTATATTAAGTATTTATTTTAATATAATATATATTTATTTAAATTAAGCTTTATAGCTTTTTTATAATATAATATTAATCTTAATTACTTTATATTAATCTATAATAAAGAAAGTTAAGATTTAATTTAAAATAATAATAATTAAATATCTTTAAAATTAAATTTAAAGCTATAAATATTAATATTAATATTTATTTTTAATATTTTTAATATTATTTAATAGCCTTATTATTAATTAATATTAAAGTACTTACTTTTTTTATTATTATTACCTAAGCTTAATTTATTTTATTTAATATTAAAAATTAAAAAAAATAAGATTTTATTAAGATTTAAATTTGCTTTTTTATTATAATAAAATATAATATTATTAAATATAGTTTATTATTTAATAAAGTTATAACTAAAGGGTTAAGTAATAATATTAATAATAACCTTAACCTATTTAATAATTATAAATTTATAATTAAGTAATGCCTATATTATTATTAATATTAATATAGAAATATAGATTATAAATAGCTTTAATTTAATATATTTTAAAATAAAATTAAATAATTAAAGGATTTATATAGTTTTTTTTTATATAAAATATTAAGAAAAATTAATATTAAGTATAATAATATTATTATAAACTATATAGCTATAAGGCTTAATTTTAATTAATACTTATTATATTAAAATAAATACTTAATATAATATCTTAATATATATTTATAAATTTTTTAAAGTTACCTTTACTTAAGTTATTTTTTTAAATATTAACTTTAACTTTTTTTAAAGTATAATTAATAAAGTTATTATTATTAATTTTTATAATTAAATTATTATTATAAATAATATTATTACCTTTTTTAATTAACTTTTATTATTAAGTAACTTTTTAATAATTAATAACTTTAATACTTATTATTAAATATAATAATTAAAATATTAAAGTAATATTTTTAAAAAAGAATTTATATAATAAGTTAAAAAGTATTAGCTTTTTTTTATATTTATAATACCTTAATATATAATTATAATAATATTATAAACTTTATATTTAATAATCTATAAGTAATATTTAAAATAAATATTATTTTATATATTAAATTTAATTATAATATAATTAAGACTTAAGTTTATAATTATAATACTATACTTTTTATATATATATAATTATATTATATCCTTTATAATACCTTTTTTTAATTTACTTAGCTTATTTAATATTATACTTTTTTTTATATTTTAACTTTAACTTTATAAAGTATAAAAACTATATAGTTAAAATTTAAAATATCTTTAAGCTTATAATTTAAAAGATTAAAAAAAAACTTTATTATATAAGCTATAAGCCTAGCTAGTAGAATAATATATATTATTAAGTATAAAGTATTATAATAATAAACCTATCTTTAAAAAATAAAAAAAACTTTATTATCTTATATAATAAAAAAGTATATTATTTAAAATTAATATATTATATTTACTAGCCTTAATAAGCTTATTTATAATATTATTAAATAAAAAACCTAAATTAATAATTTTTAAACTTTTTTTTTAAAATATAAATTAAAATTACTTTACTTTAAAAAATAAGCTTAATATTTATAAAATTAATTCTTTAATTATTAAATTATTAAAAAAAGATATATTAAATTTATAAATCTAGATATATTTAAAAAAAAGATTTATTTTTATTTAATTATAATTATAAATAAAACTTAAAATATATTATTTAAAGTTAATAATACTTTATTAAGTATTAATAATAATATTATTACCTTACTTTATATTACTTAACTTTTTTTAAAAAAATATAATTAATTTATTTTTTAAGCTTTTTTTAAACTTAATTATTATCTTTAATATTTTTAAATAATTAAAGTTATTATAATCCTTAAGCTAGGTAAGTAGCTATATAATATAGTTAATAAATAATAATTAATCTTCTTACTTTTTTATATATATAAAGGCTTTAAAAGGCTTTTTATTTATTAAATAGCTTAAATTATTATTACTTATTTTATTATTTTATTATAATATATTAAAGCTTTATTAAAAAAATATATAATTAATTTAATATTATACTTAATTTATAATATTAAATAAACCTTTATTAAAGATTATTATATAATATTATTTATTTTTAATATATTAAAAATATTTAATATAGTTTTATATAACTAGTTTATTTTATATATTTAGTAATAAAGCTATTTAAAAGCCTTAGCTAAATAAATAGCTTTTTTTTATTAATTATTTTATTATAATATATACTTTAAAAAATAAAACCCTTTTTTTTACTCTTTTTATTTATAATACCCCTTAAGGCTTATTTATAAATTTAATTATTTTTATACTTTACCTTTTTTTTTTTTTTATATTATTTTAAAAAACTTAATATTATTTTAAGTATATTAATAATATATTTAATTTAATAATTAAAAGCTTTTTTAAAATATTAATTAATTATTTATAAATTAAATTAAAGTTTAATTAAAGTTATAATAATAAAGTCTTTTTTTTAACTTAATTAAAGTAAATTTTATTTATTTTATTAAAAAAAATATTTTACTTTTTTTATTACCTTAAATAACTCTTGCTTTAATTATAAAGTTAATATTTAATAATTTAATATATTTTTTAACTTTAAGTTAAAGTTTAAAAAAAATTAAAATATAAATTAAAAAGGCTTTTTATATTATTAACTTTATAAACTTAATAAAATTTATAAATATATATTCTTAAATATTATAGCTTAAGTTATTAAAGTAATTTTATTTATACCTTTATTATTAAATAAAGATTTAATACTTTAGCTTTATATAATTAAGCTAAGTTAGTTTATTTATATTAATATAAATTAATATAAACTATTTAATAAATTAAATTAATATTATATTTAAAATAATTATTTATATTAATTTTTTAATTTTAAAAATTATCTTATTCTTTTTATTATATAAAAAGATAAGTATTTCTTTTAATTAAAGTAATTTTTTTATAACTTAAGCTAAAGGTTATAAATTAAATTATATAATATAATCTTTAATACTTAATTAATATATAAATTTAAAAATAAAAATATTTTTATTATTAACTTTAAATTTTAGTTTTTTTATTCTTTAATTACCTTTATTTTAAAATCTTTTTTTATAAATCTAACCTTATTTTTATTAACCTTTATTTTATAATAAAAATAAAATTATTAATTTATATATAAATTATAAAGCTTTTATTTTTCTTATATTAATTTTTATTTTAATAAATATTAATTTAATAATAATATTAAATAAAAAATAATTACCTTTTATAAAGTAATTTTTATAAAGTTTATAAAGTATTTTTTTAAATTAAAGTCTTTAATATTAAAATTATTAATATTTTTATTATAATTTAAATTATTACTTAATTAATTTAATTTAATAATATACCTTTTATAATTTATTACTTTTTAAATAATTAAAGAATTATTATTAATTTATTAAAAATTATTTTTAATTACTTTTAATATAAATTTTTTATTTCTTAATATTTAATAAAGATTATTATTATTATAACTTTATTATATTTAAATATTTTAAACTTTTAAATATAAAAATATTATAATAATAAAAAGGTTAATATTTTTATTAAATATAGTATTAAATAAGCTCTTTATATTATAAAACCTTATTTTATAAATTTTTTTTAAAAAAAGTAAAATATAATAATATAAAATAATTAAATATTAATAATAATTAAATTTTATAAAGTTTTATTAATATTAAAATTAATATTATTAAAAGCTTTTTTAAAATTTTAATTTTTTTAATTTTTTATTATATTATCTTTTTATAAAAAAGTTTAATTATAAAGACTTTTTAAAACTTTTATAATTATTAAAATTATAAAACTTAAATTATTTATTATTATAATAAGCTTTTAATTTTAAATTATATATTTATATATATTAATAATAAATTTACCTTTTTTTATATTTTTAAAAAGTTTATTTTTATTATTAATTATTTATTTAACTTTATAAAAAATACTACTTTTTTAAAAAAATTAAAAAAATTATTATAATATAGTAAAATACTTTTAAAAATATTATTAAAATCTAGCTTATTTACCTTAATAAGCTTACTTATTATAAATTTAAGCTTTACTTAATCTTATTAATAAAAAAAAGGGCCTTATTAATAAAAAGAATAAAATAAAAAGGCTTTATATAGCTAGTTAAATAGATTAGTAAGGGATTTATTTAATATATACTTTTTTATTATATAATATAATTAAGTAGTGCTTAATTAAGTACTAAAGGCTATTATACTAGCTATTACTTAGCCTTTTTAAAGCTAGTCTTTTATACTACCTTTACTTTTTATTACCTTTAGTTTTTATTAAATTACTTAATATCTTTTTATATTATTTAAATATTAATATTAATCTTTATTATTAAAGATACTTAAAAAACTATTTAATTAATATAGCCTTTAAAAAACTTAAGTTTTTATAACTTTAATTATTATAATATTTAATTTAAGTAAGATTTTTTTATTAATTAATAACCTCTTTAGCTTTTATTAAAATAGTTTTTTAATTTATTTAAAAATTAAGTCTTTAAGTAATCTTTATATAATAAATATTTTAAAAAGTTATTTTTTAAAAAGGTTAATAAGATTATATATTAATTATAAATAAGATATAAAGCTTACTTATTTACTTAAAAAAATACTATAACTTTATTATATAAAATAAAGTATTATTAAAAGGGCTATATAATTTTATTTAAAAGGCTATATTTAACTTAATTAAAAAAAAGTAAAGATTTTATAATTTATTTTTAAAATATATACTTTATAAATTTAAGTAAAATATATAAATAAAAAAAATTATAAAAATATTAATTAATAATAAATATATAAAGTATTATTAAAGAAGCACTTTAATTTTACTTAAAGAGCACTTTATAAAGTATTTATATAAAATTTAAAAAATATTATAATTTTAACTATATAAAATAATAATATATAAAATTAATAAAATTCTTTTAAAAATAAAACTTAACTATTAAATAATAAAATTACTATAAAAGTTTTATTTTAATATTTATTTTATTATTTAATAATATTTTTAATATATTATACTATTTATATATTTAAAATTAAAAATCTTTTTTTAAATAAATAAAAATAAAGTAACTTTTTATAAATTTTAAAAATATAATTTTTAAATATTAAAGATATATAAAAATATATTAACTTTTTAATTATTAATTACTATATATCTAAATTTTAAGATAAATAATGATTTATTATATAATAAAATAAAGATATTTAATGATTTAAATAATATTATTATAATTTATAATATAGGTTTTTTTATAAATAATTTTATAAAATATTATATATTAATTATTAGAACTTAAATTATATTTAAAAGGTAGGTATTATTAATATATAGTATAAGCTAGTTTTAATTTAATTAAAAAGGTGCTTTTTAAAGAAAATTAAAGAACCTTTTTAATAATACTTAATATATATAATATTATTTTTATAAATATTAATTTATTTTTATTTTTTATAATAATTATTAAATATATCTTACTTATTATAATATTTTAATAACTTTTTAAAAATTTATTAAATTAAGTAATTTTTTTTAAAATAATACTATTTTTTTTAAAATTTATATATTAAAATCTTATATTTTTTATATTAATATTTAAGTATTAATAAAATATAGAATTTTATATATAAATATATTATAAAAAATAAAATTAAATATATTTTATAAATTTATATAATATAAATAATAATAATTTTATAACTTTTATTTTATAAATAAATTATATATATTTTTAAATAAATCTTAAAGATATATCTTTATTAAATATAAAAATAAAGCCTTTTTTAATTAAGTTAAATATAGCCCTTTAAGTAAAAGTATATAAACTCTTTAATAATATTTATAAAATATAATATAAAGAAAGAAAGTAATTATAATTATTTTTTTTTAAAAAGTCTTTTAACTAGTTAAATAAGCTAGGCTATTAAAATTAAGCTTATAGCTATATTTTAATTTTTAATAAAAATAATTTATATAAAAATTAATTAAATTATTTTATAATTATATAAATAAAAATTTAACTTAATTACTTTTTTAAATAATAACCCTTTTTTAAATAAATACTTTTTACCTTACTTTATACACCCTTACTTTATAGCAACCTACTCTATAGTTAATATTAACCTTAAATCTACCTAGAGTTTTTAAAATTCTAGGCCTTGATAAAATTGTCTGTAATATTTAGAGTAGTGTTTTAAGACCTCCCTATTTACTCTCTTAAGCCCTAGGCTCTTAGTTATTATGCTAGCGACCTCCTTTATTGTAAATCCCCCCCCTCTTAAAGGCATGGCTAATTTAACCGCCCTCCCTTAACTCTTGCTTACAAGGCTAACCTCTTGCAAAGACCCCCTAGCTAACTTAAATACTAGTTTAAACTCCTTCTTTAAAAGCTAGCTATCTTAAAACCTATGCAGTAAGTCCTTTAACAGCAGCCCTCTCTTTATCTCCCTTTATAATAGCCTTAAAGAGCTTGTCTAGCTAAAGGCTAAGAGGGTTGCAGTCTAGAAGATAGTCTTAACTGCAGTCTTTAAAGCTATTAACCTCGCCCTTAGCAAGCTTAAAGGCGCTAAATACTGCTTATATAGAGAATAAGTCAGGTCTGCTCTTAAGAGCACTCTTGTCTCTTTTTATACCTAGTAATACTAGCAGTATTGCTAACCCTCCTCTCTAGCCTTATTATTATTATTGCTACCCCTTAAGGATACTACAGCCTCTTCCCTTAGCTTAAAAATCCTATAGTAAAGCCCTTGCTTTTTTTATATAAAAATTGCTATAAAGAGCCTTACCTTATGCCTTTTTTAACCCCCTCTAGCTAAACCCTAAAACTTAGAACCTTTTTTAACTAACCTAAGGGTCTTCTTAAGATTGCCTAAGGATTACCTATAGTACTTGCTCCCTTTAGCTATAGTTATCCCTTTTATTGTAAAGGAATATTAACTCTAGGCTACTTAACTTCTTATTATTAATGCTATCTTATCTAGTATTATAATCACCCCCTTTAGCCTAAAGGCTTAATTTATACTCCTTAGACCTTATTTATTGCTTTATATTAAGCCTTTATTAAACTAGTATAGGAACCTTTTTTATACTATCCCTTAAACCCTTTAAACCTTAACCAGCTTGTTAATAATAACCCTTAAAGTTATTATAATTAAAGCCTGTATTATTATAGGGGTGATAGTCCTTTAGTATTATTCTTTAATTTATAAATCTAACCTTAATACCTAGGATTGGGTGGTTATTATAGCTATAGCTATTTACCTAGCATTTATCCTTAGCTTTTAGCCCTCTTGCTTTCTTGCTAACCTTAACCCCCTGCCTTTTTATAAGCATTGCTTAGGCTATTACCTATAGCAACCCTGCTATTAGTCCTTAAGATACTATTAGTGCAGGAAGTCTAGATATATAACTAATGACTATAAGGCTTTAGAGTAGTGTGTGAACTGCCTTAGGCTTTATAGGTCTTTTTCTTAAGTATGCCTGGCCTGCTTAGTTAAATTATATAGTGTTTACTATCTTTTAACTAAGGCTAACTATAAAGTTATCCAGGCTTTTAGGGTAGTTAAATACTATAAGGCTTAAGCTCTTGTCCCCCCCCCCCTCTTTAGGCTTACCTTTAGGGATTTACTTAATACCCTCTTTAAGAGCCCTGGCCTTAAGCAGCCCTGTCCTCCCCCTTTCTTGCAAGGAGCTAAGAAAAGGGCAAGATACCCCTCCACCCCTGCTTTTATTAATGCCTCTACTCTTATCCTTTATATCCTTACCTTTAATACTCCTTTTATTATTAACTTTTTAGATCTTACCTTAAAGCCTCTTACTAGTGCAGACCTAGCCTAGCTAGACTCCCCTAGACTTAATAAAATAAAACTTTAGTAATAGTAAGGAAGCTTATGATTTTTTAAGTTAATATTATTAAAATACTTAATTATTATAATATAGCTTTAAATCTTGCTTAAGAATATAGATATAATATTATACTTTTTTAAAAACCTTAAACTAGAATTATAAATAAGGTGTGCTAGATAAAGTTACACTTTAGTTATTTTATCCTTAGCTTAATTAATAACTAGACTATATAGCTAGATGTAATTATATATATCTATATATTTTTTATACTTATTTCTACTTAAGTTATACTCTTTAGCCTTAACCTACACTTTTTATAGGTTAAGGTTAATAGGATTATTATTATTAATTTTTATAGGCAAACTATTACTGCTGGCAGTATAACTGCCTTTTTATATTAACTCTTATTAACTAAATACTTCTTTATTACTAGTGATTTTAATATTTATTATTAAACCTGGCAGCCAGGCTGCTAGAGTAATATTATTAATAATAAACTTGCTTAATAAGTTAAAAAGCACTAGCTCTTTTTTTATATTTATAATACCTTAATATATAACTATAAGAATATTATAAACTTAGTCTTTAATAACCTAAAGGCTAAATCTAAGGTTAATAATGCTTTTTATACTAGCTTTAATTATAAAATAATTAAGACCTAGGTTTATAACCCTAGCTTTATACCCTGCCCTTAATATAGCCCTATACTATCTCTTTAATGCCCTTATTTAGTTTACTAAACTAGTTTACTGCTACACCCCCTCCTTGCCTGCAGACCTTAATGTTAATAAATACAAAGAACTAGCTACCTAGATTTAAGATATCTTTAAGCTTGTAATTTAAGGTATAGGCAAGAAGCTGTATTATACTAGCTATAAGGCTAGCTAGTAGGATAATGCCTGCTGTTAAGTGCAATAAGCTATAGTATTAAATTTATTTTTAAAGAATAAAAAGTAACTTTACTATACTATATAATTAAAAAAGCATGCCTTTTAAAAAGAATATATTATATTTACTAGCCTTAGCAAACCTATCTATAGTATTATTAAATAAAGAAATAAGATAGATAGCTTTTAAACCCCCTTCTTTAAGATAGAGATTAAAGCTCCTTTACCTTAAGGGAATAGGCTTAATACCTATAAGACTGGCTTTTTAATTACTAAACTGCTAAAAAGGATATACTAGACTTATAGATTTTAATTTACTTAAAGAAGGAGATCCTTTTTTACCTAGATGTAATTATAGATAAGACTTAAGATATATTATTTAAGGTTAGTAGTATTTTACTAGGTATTAATAGTGTTATTATTGCCCTCCTTTATGCTGTATAGTCCTTTATAAAGGATATAATGCACTTACTTTTCTATACCTTTTTTAAGCTTGGCTATTACCTTAATGCTTTTAGATAGTTAAGGTTGCTATAATCTTTAAACTAGGCAAGCAGCTTTATAATATAGCTAGCAAGTAGTGATTAATCTCCCTGCTCTCTTGTATAAGTAAGGGCCTTAAGAGGCTCTTTGCTTGCTAGGTAGTGCAGGCTGTTATTGCCTACTTTATTATCCTGCTGTAGTACTTTAAAGCCTTGCTAAAAAGATATATAACTAACCTAGTGTTATGCCTAGTCTATAATATTAAATAAACCCTTGCTAAGGATTGCTATATAGTATTAACCTTTTTTAATTTATTAGGAGTGTTTAATATAGTTTTATATAACTGCCTTGTCTTGTGTATTTAGTAGTAAGGCTGGCTAAAAGCCTTAGTAAGATAGATAGCCTCTTTCTTTATTAATTACTTTACTATATAGTATATACTTTAAAAAGCAAAACCCTCTTTTTTACCCCTTTTATCTATAGTGCCCCTTAGGGCTTGCTTATAAGTCCAATCTTTTTTATACTTTACCTCCCCCCCTTGCTCTACCTTAAGAAGGCTTAGTGCTGCTTTAAATATATTAATAATATATTTATCTTAATAACTAAGAGCTTTTTTAAGATAGTGGTTAGCTGCTTGCAAGCTAAGCTAGACTTTTTAATTAGCTAAGGCTGTAATAATAAAGTCTCTCCTTTAACCTAGCTAAAGTAAACCTTATTTTTTTTTATTAAGAAAAAAACCCCCCCTTTTTAGCCTTTCTTATTACCTTAAATATCTCTTACCTTAATTATAAACTTAATATTTAGTAGCTTAGTATATTTTTTAACTTTAGGTTAAGATTTAAAAAGTATATTAAGGTATAGGCTAGGAAGGCCTTTTGCATTGTTAACTTTATAAGGTTACTTAATAAGACCTGTAAGGGTATACCTTTAGATACTATAGCCTAAGCTGCTAAGGTGCTTGTCCTCTTTACCTCTTACTATAAAGCAGAGATTTAATACTTAAGCCCTATATAATTAAGCTAGGTCTGCCTGTTTATATTAATATAGGCTAGTGCAAACTACCTAGTAGACTAGATTAATACTACCTTTAAGATAGCTATTTATACTATCTTTTTAATTTAGAAGACTACCCCCCTCTTTATGCTATATAAGGAGTTAAGTATCCCTTTAGCTATAGTATCCCTTTTGTAGCTTAAGCTAAAGGCTATAAATTAAATTATAAGGCTTAACCCTTAATACTTAATTACTGCCTAGATTAAAAAATAAAGCTGCTTCTGCTCCTGGCTCTAGCTCTTGGCTTTTTTATCCCCTAGCTGCCTATGCCTTTAGATCCTCCCCTATAGACCTAACCTTATCCTTACTAGCCCCTCCTTCCTGCTTTATAGCAAGGATAAGGCTGCTAGCCTATATATAAGCTATAGGGCTTCTACCCCCCCCTTTTATATTATCTCTTACTTTAATAAGTCTTAACTTAATAGTAATATTAAATAAGGGGCAGTTACCTTTTTTTAAGGCTGCCTTTATAAGGTTTATAGAGCGCTCTTTTAGGCTAAAGTCTTTAATATTAAGATTACTAGCGCCCTTGCTATAGCCTGGATTACTGCCTAGCTGATTAAGTCTAGCAGCGCGCCCCCTGCAGCTTATTACTTCTTAGATAACTAGGCAGTTGTTACTAGCCTGCTAAAAGCTATTTTTAACTACTTTTAGTATAAGTTCCTTGCTTTTAAAAGCCTGGTGAAGGCTGCTGTTATTAAAGGCTGCTATACTTATATTTCTTAGGCCCTTAGGTATAAGAATATTATAGGGAATAAGAAGGCTAACGCCCTTATTAAATATAGCATTACTTAGACTCTTTGTATTATAAAGCCTTGCTTTATATTTCTTTATAAAGAGAGTAAAGTATAGTAGTATAAAGTAGCTAAGGATTAGTAGTAACTAAATCTCTTAGCCTTTTATTAAAATTAAGATCTTTAGTAGCTAAAGGCCCCTTTGAACTTTAATTCCCTTGCCCCTTGCTGCACTGCCTCCTTACTAAGAGGTCTAGCTATAGGGACTTTTAGGCTTATTATAACTGCTTAAACTGCAGGACTGAAACTACTTGCTGCTGTAGCGAGCCCTTAATCTTAGGTTATGTATTTATATATACTAAAAATAAGCCCTTCCTCCCCTGCATCTTAAGGGAGTCTACCTTTGCTGCTAGCTACCTGCTAGGCCTTAAAGGAAGCGCTGCCTTCCTAAAGTTCTTAAGAAAGGCGCTGCCTTATAATAAGGCGCCCCTGAGGATATTGCTGGAATCTAGCCTGCTTGCTATAACAGGCCCCCCCTTAATATTTATATCCTTTAATTCTTGCTAGGCTATTAAGGACCTTTTTGCAGTAGAGACTATTAATAGTAATCCTTTTTATTAAGGGCGCTTTAGGGAATTACTTTATTAATGCTGCCCTTAAGGGACTTAAGTCCTTAGAGCTTTAATTATTATAGTATTTACTTTAAGCAGGATTTTTTTATTATTTAATAACCCCCCTGGCTTTTATTAAAATAGTCCCTTAACCTATTTAGGAGCTAGGTCTTTAAGCAATCTTTATATAGTAAGCACCTTAAGGAGCTGCTTTTAAAAGGGGTTAATAAGATTATATATTAACTATAAGCAAGATATAAAGCCTGCTAGCCTATTTAAAAAAATACTATAACCCTGCTGTATAAGATATAGTATAAAGAAGGAAAGTAGCTATAGCTACTTCCCCTTAAGGGTTCTTTAATTAAATAGGCAGGCAGGGCTGTTAAAATTAAGCTTGTAGCTGTATTTTAATTTTTTATAAAATTAATTTATATAGAAAATTAGCTAAATTAACTTATAGCTATATAAATAAAAAATTAACTTAATTACTTTTTTAAGTAATAGTTATTTCTTTATAAATGCCCTTACCTACCTACATGCTACTCCCTTACTTTATAGGACCTACTTTATAAAAGCCTACCCTATAGGGAACTTACTTTAAAGTAAAATTTTCTACAGGACCTACTTTAAATAAGGGGTATCTATATATAGCCTTAGCTTTTTATACTACCCCTAGCCCTTGCCTTTATTTATTATTTTTTTTTTTATCTCTTTCTTTTATTAACCTGCTTATTATAAATAACTAACCTTTATGTATTTAAATATATTAATTAGCTTTAGCTAACCTTTTTACCTTGCTTAAGGATTTAATTAATTAATTAAGGGGTTGTTAATATAAAATAAATAAATAAACCACTTTAAACTAAGGGGTTTTTATATATAGCCTTAGCTTCCTACACTACCCCTAGCCCTTGCTTTTACTTACTATCTTTTTTTTTTTATCTTACTTTCCTTTATTAACCTACTTGCTATAAATAACCTATTTTTATATATTTAGTTATATTAATTAGCTCTAGCTAACCTTTTTGCCTTGCTTAAGGATTTAATTAATTAATTAAGGGGTTGTTAATATAAAATAAATAAATAAACAGACCTACCTTAGAGTAAGGCTTACTATAGGTCTCTTTTCCTTTATTAACCTGCCTGCTATAAATAACCTATTTCTATATATTTAGATATATTAATTAGCTTTAGATAACCTCTTTGCTTTATATAGGGATTTTATTAATTAGTTAAGGGGTTATTAATATAAAATAAATAAATAAATAAATAGACTTACTGCAAGAGCTACTTTAAACTATAAAAAGGGTATTTAAATATAGCCTTAGCTATTTACACTACCCCTAGCCCTTACTTTATTTTATTATTTTCTTTTTTTTTTACTTTTCTTTATTAACCTGCATGCTATAAATAACCTATATTATATAAATAAATATATTAATTAGCTTTAACTAACCTCTTTGCCTTACTTAAGGATTTTATTAATTAGTTAAGGGATTGTTAAAAAAGAAATAAATAAACCTACCTTATAGCAGACCTACCTTAGAGTAGTACTTACTATAGGATCTATTATTAATTATATAAAGGGTGATTAAGTAATAGCCTTAGCTACTTATATAGCCCTTAGCCCTTGCCTTTTTTTTTATTATTTTTTATTTTATTAACCTATATGCTATAAATAACTTATGCCTATATAGATAAATATAATAATTTGCTTTAGCTAACCTTTTTGCCTTGCTTAAGGGTTTTATTAATTAATTAAGAGGTTATAAATAGAAAATAAATAAATAAACCCTTTATAACTTTAAAAAAGGTAGTTAATCTACCAGGCCCTAGCTATAATAGAGTTAGAGGAACAACCTGTTATTTATAGAGCTAAGAGGGCCTATAAGGGCTTAAATGGCTTTAAGGTTAGA
>CM036090.1:0-10947 GCA_020631695.1 Trichoderma cornu-damae | reverse complement strand
GCTACTCTCTCTAGCCTTAAGCCTTACAATTTATTATATAGTTCTTTATAGTATTATAAAGTTAACCTTTAAAAGGCTTAATAACTGCTATATTAAGAGGCTGAAGTTAATTAGTTATCTTAGGTAGAATAAAGGCAGGTATAACCTTTTATTAATAAAGCTGTAATAAAACTTCTTTAGTTTTATAAAAGCTAGTAATATTTATAACTAGAAAATGCTTTCCTTAAGAATTTTTATTATTAAATTTACTTGTAATCTACTTTAATAAAAGTTTTTTATTATTATAGGCTGTTTTGTTAAATTTAATAATAATATTAAGCAAGTAGAGATATTCTTTTTCTTTATAGATCCTGCTATAGGGCTGACTGTAAAAAATTAATAAAGGCTTAAGGCAGTGAACTTTATTAATATAGATAAACAGCATTAATATAGCCTGCTGCTTATTTTAACTAGATTAAGCACCTTATCTAGCAATAGTATAACTACTATATATATTATATATATAGCTATTAAGGTATTTAAATAAGATTGGAGTTTTATTAAGGTTAATAATATAGAATTTTTTAAATTAATATAGTAGTGATGATCTATTTAGATTAGCTTTTAAAAGAGGGCCTTAATGTAAAATATATTAAATAAACTTTAAGAAGCTGTTTATAATAGCAGCAGCTTCCTCTAGCTATTTTATTACTTGCTTTATTATCCTTTAGTAGATAATGTTATACCTGTTGTAAAACCTGGCCTATTAGTTATTAAAAAATATAAAAATATTCTTATACTATAGGTATAGCTTAAAAAAAAGATTATAAGATTTCTCCTTAAACTACAAGACTATTGCAACTTGGCCCTTAAATTGCAGCTATAAGAATTCTATAAGGAGCTCTTTTTCTAGCAAGGGCTATTAGGGGTGGAATGTGCTTATTGTGCTGTTTAAAATAGTATTACAAGCTTTTTACCAGCCTTTAATAGTTAAAACTGGCACTTTAAACTATTTTAAAGCTTCTGTAAAGGTTAGCTGCTGGAGAAGGGTTATAAGATCATGAGAAAGGCCTTCTTTATAATATATAAATGCTCTTTTTTTATAAATATAATGATTTTTAAGGAATCTAATAATATCTAGCTTTTTTTAATAAGAAAAGTTCCTGTAAATGCATTAAAGAGGCTTTATAGTAAGCGATTTAGTAAGTATAGGTTGTTATTCTTGTTACTATTGTAAAGCTTTATTATTATTTTTTAAAAAACATCTTAATAAGATATTTTTATTTTTATTTAAATTTAAAGTTAAGGTAGCTTAGTTATATTATTATAAAAAAAAGTATTTTTTTTTATATATAACTTTTTTATAATTTTATAATAAATATAAATAATTAATATTTTTTTATATTTTATATAATATTATTTTATTAATAATAATATTTATAAATATTATATAGCTTTAAATATAATATATATAAAATTTATAAAATAATTTATAAAAATTATAAAAATAATATTAATTTTATTTTATTTAAAAAAATAATATAAATTTAAAAATCTATATATTTTTTATATATATATTTAAAATTATATATATAATTAATTATATAAATTTTATAAAAAAATTAAAAAAATTATAAATAAAAATAAAGATTATTAATTTATTATTAAAGATAAAAAAAGTATAAAAAATAAAAACTATAAGATTTATTATTAAAGCTATAAAAGAATTATAAATAAAGGGTAATATATATTATTAAAGTTATAAAAGAAGTATAAAAAGAAACTTATAAAATTTATTATTAAAGCTATAAAAAGAATATAAAAAATATAAGCTATAAGATTTATTATTAAAGCTATAAGGGAACTATAAAAGATATAAGCTATAAGATTTATTATTAAAGCTGCAAGAGAAAAACACAAGCTATTAGATTTATTATTAAAGCTATAAAGGAAAAATATAAGCTATAAGATTTATTATTAAAGCTGCAAGAGAACTATAAAAAATACAAGCTATAAGATTTATTATTAAAGCTGTAAGGGAACTATAAAAAACACAAGCTGTAAAATTTATTATTAAAGCTGCAAGAGAACTATAAAAACCACAAGCTGTAAGATTTATTATTAAAGCTGCAAGAGAACTATAAAAAACAAAAGCTATAAAATTTATTATTAAAGCTATAAAGGAACTATAAAAAATAAAAGCTATAAGATTTATTATTAAAGCTGTAAGGGAACTATAATAAACAAAAGCTATAAGATTTATTATTAAAGCTGTAAGGGAACTATAAAAAACACAAGCTATAGGATTTATTATTAAAGCTATAAAGGAATTATAAAAAATAAAAGCTGTAAGATTTATTATTAAAGCTATAAAGGAATTATAAAAAACACAAGCTATAGGATTTATTATTAAAGCTATAAGGGAACTATAAAAAACAAAAGCTGTAAGATTTATTATTAAAGCTGCAAGAGAACTATAAAAAACATAAGCTATAGGATTTATTATTAAAGCTATAAGGGAACCATAAAAAATAAAAGCTATAAGATTTATTATTAAAGCTGCAAAGGAACTATAAAAACTACAAGCTATAAGATTTATTATTAAAGCTATAAAGGAACCATAAAAAACAAAAGCTATAAAATTTATTATTAAAGCTATAAAAGAACTATAAAAAATAAAAGCTATAAAATTTATTATTAAAGCTGTAAAGGAACTATAATAAATAAAAGCTATAAGATTTATTATTAAAGCTATAAAGGAACTATAAAAAATACAAGCTGTAAAATTTATTATTAAAGCTATAAAGGAACTATAATAAATAAAAGCTATAAGATTTATTATTAAAGCTGCAAGGGAATTATAAAAAATACAAGCTATAGGATTTATTATTAAAGCTATAAGGGAACTATAAAAAATAAAAGCTATAAGATTTATTATTAAAGCTATAAAGGAACTATAAAAAATAAAAACTGTAAGATTTATTATTAAAGCTGCAGGGGAACTATAAAAAAATACAAGCTATAAGATTTATTATTAAAGCTGTAGGGGAATTATAAAAAAATACAAGCTATAAGATTTATTATTAAAGCTACAGGGGAACTATAAAAAAACACAAGCTATAAGATTTATTATTAAAGCTGCAGGGGAATTATAAAAAAATATAAGCTATAAGATTTATTATTAAAGCTATAGGGGAACTATAAAAAAATACAAGCTATAAGATTTATTATTAAAGCTGCAGAGGAACTATAAAAAAACACAAGCTATAAGATTTATTATTAAAGCTGCAGGGGAACTATAAAAAAACACAAGCTGTAAGATTTATTATTAAAGCTGTAGGGGAACTATAAAAAAACACAAGCTGTAAGATTTATTATTAAAGCTGCAGGGGAACTATAAAAAAACACAAGCTGTGAGATTTATTATTAAAGCTACAGGGGAACCATAAAAAAACATAAGCTATAAGATTTATGACTTAAGATTTATTATCTATTGAAATCAATGCTTGTTATATACTAAAGGAGTATATCTTTTATAAAATATATACTTAAGGCGCTAGGGCTTATTAAGATAAAGCTTAATTATTAAGATAAAAAGACTTATTTATAATTATTTATAGGCTTTTATAGTATTTATTTTCTTTATTTTATTTAAGGCTGTTTAAAACCTATCTTCTTAAGCTTTTTTTAATTAATTTACTTTATTTAATATTATTAAAGCTATAAAGGAATTATAAAAAAATAGATTTATTATTAAATCTATAGGGGAATTATAAAAAATACAAGCTATAAGATTTATTATTAAAGCTATAGTAAAATCTTAAAAAAAAAAAAAGGTATAAGGTTTATTATTAAAGCTATTAAAGAACTATAAAAAATATAAGGTATAAGATTTATTATTAAAGTTATAAATGAATTATTATAAATATAAAAAAAATAAGCTTTAAGATTTATTATTAAAGCTATAAAAGAATTATAAAAAACAAGCTATAAGATTTATTATTAAAACTATAAAAAAACTATAATAAATAAAAAATAAAAGCTATAGGATTTATTATTAAAGTTATAAAAGAATTATAAAAAATATAAAAGATATAAACTATAAGATTTATACTATAAAAAAAACTTTATAAAAATATAAAATATAAAATATATTATTAAAGATATAAAAAATAATAAAATAAATAAAGGAATTATAAAAAAAATAAATTATTAAAGATTAGTATTAAATATATAAAGAGATTATAGTTTAATACCTTAATATATATATTAAGATTATAAATTAAATAACCCTTAATTTAATTAATAAGGTAATTAAAATTAAAGATTAATTTTTTAATTATTTTAAAATTATTATTAAAGTAATTAATTTATTAATTAAGATTAAGATTGATTTTTTATTATTATTTAAAATTAACTAAATTAATAATTAATAAATTAATAATTAAAAAAAATAATTATTAAATTTAGTTAATTTTATTTATTAATTATTTAAAATAGTGGATTCTTTAAAAAATACTTAAGAAGATATATTTAAAATAGCCTTAAATAAAATAAAGAAGAAAGGTATTATAAAGGGTTATAAAGAATTATAAAGAAGCCTTTTTATTTAAGGGTTACTTAAGCTTTATCTTAGATTAAGCTTAATGCCCTTAAGTATATATTATATAAAAGATATATACCTTTAATATATAATAAGCATTAATTTTAATATTAATTTATATAAATTTTTATATTTTTATTAAATTTTTATATTAAATTTTTAAAAATAGTTTTTTAATTTTATTTATTTATTTATAAGTATTATTATTATTATTATTTTATATATTTATTTAATTATATAAATATTATTATATATTATTAATATAGGTATTTATATATAGCTTAAAATTTAATAAATAATAAAATAATAACTATTATAAAGGACTGGCCCTAGAAGGGTTAAGCAATAGCCAGTGCAACAGCCTTTAGCGCCTGGTTAAGGGCTACTTAATTTTATTATAAAATAGTAAAAGAGTATATATTAAATAGATCCCTAAGACTGGTCTATTTAACTAGCTATATAAGGCCTTTCTGTTCCTTTTATTAATAAGGCCCTTTCCCTTATTAATAAGATTAGGCAAAGCCTGAATCTATAATAGCTATATAAATAATAAACTAAATAAAATTAATAAGATTAATAATAATAATAATAATAATAATAATTACTAGTATTATTAATATTAAAAAAGGATTTAAAAAATAATAAAAATATAGAATTAATAAAGATTAATAAGCTAAATTTATATAGATTAATAAGTAAAATTAAGTAAATTATTTATTAATTTAATTAATTATAACTCCTTTATTAATAATTAAAATAAATTAATCTAGATAATAAGTTAATTAAGACTACCTTAGTCTAGTTAATAGATTAATTGATAATTATTAATTTAATTTATTAATTATAAATGATTAATAATTAAAGATTAATTTTATAATATTAATATAAATATATATATATATATTATATTTTATATATATACTTAAGTATATAAATTATAATAAAATTATTTAAAATAGCTAATTTTAAATATATAAAATAAAATAATTATTATTATAATTAAAAATACTTAAAAATAATTAATAACCTTTAACCTTATTATAATATCTTAATATTAAAAAATAAAAACTAAAGCTATATTTATTTTAGTTAAAGTAAACCTTAGCCTTTTTATTAAAAAAGAATATTTATTATTCTTAATTATATTTATTAATACTTTTTTAAAATATAATCTTTATATTTATTAATTAAATTTTATTTAAAAATATATTTATAACTTTAAAAATTTATTAAAGTCTTAATTATTAAATTACTTTACTTTATTAATTTATATAATTACTTAATAAAATTAAAAAAAGTATATCTTTAAATAAAATATTATAAATTAATAAAGTAATAATCTTTTTATATTTTATTATAAAGCTAAGATTAAATAATTAAAGTAGTTTATTATTTTTTTATTAAAAAGTTTAATTATAACTACTTTTATAATTATTATAATAATTAAAACTATAGTATTATTATTAATTATTATTATAAAGAAATATTATCTAAAGGTATATTTTTATATTTTTACTTAATATTTTTTATTTTTTAAATATTTAAGAAATTCTTTAATATTTTTAAATATATATTAAAATTAAAAAAAATTATTATTTTATTTTACTTTTTTTTAAAAGTATTCTAATATAATATTACTTTTTTAAAAATTATAAAAAAGATTATCTTATACTTTATAAAAATATATTTTTTATAATATTAAATATTTAAAGTTCTTTAAGTATAAAATACTTAAAGTTTTTTAAATATAATGCTTTTATAATATTTAATATTTTTAAAATATAATACTTTTAAAGTTATTTAAATATAATACCTTTAAAGTCTTTTAAATCTTTTAAATATAATATTATTAAAGTATTTAAAATATAATACCTTAAAATTACTTAAAGTTTTTTAAATATAAAATCCTTAAGGGTTTTATATTCTTTATATATAGTACCCTTAAAGATTATTAAATATAATACTCTTAAAGTCTTTTAAAAATAATACCCTTAAAGTCCTTAAGAGTCTTTTAAATAAAATATAATTAAAATCCTTAAAGTCCTTTAAATAAAATACTATTAAAGTCTTTTATATATAATACCCTTAAAGTCTTAAAAATCACTTAAATACAATACCTTTAAAGTCTTAAGAGTTCCTTAAATATAATACCCTTAAAGTCTTAAGAGTCTTTTAAATATAAAGTCCTTAGAGTCCCTTAAACAAAATACCCTTAAAGTCTTAAGAGTCCCTTAAATACAATACCCCTAGAGTCTTAAGAGTCACCTAAATATAATGCCCTTAAAGTCTTAAGAGTCACTAAAATACAATGCCCTTAAAGTCTTTAAAGTCCTTTAAATATAATACCTTAAAGTCTTAAGAGTCCCTTAAATACAATGCCCTTAAAGCCCCTTATATACAATACCCCTAGAGTCTTAAGAGTCCTTTAAATACAATACCCTTAAAGTCCTTAAAGTCTTTTAAACACAATACCTTAAAGTCTTAAAAGTCCCTTAAACTCTATACCCTTAAAGTCTTAAGAGTTCTTTAAACACAATACCCTTAAAGTCCTTAAAGTCACTTAAATACAATACCCTTAAAGTCCTAGGAGTTACTAAAATATAATGCCCTTAAAGTCCTTAAAGTCCTTTAAATACAATACCCCTAAAGTCTCTTAAATACAATACCCCTAAAGTCCTAAGAGTCCCTTAAACTCTATACCCTTAAGTCCCTTAAATACAATACCCTTAAAGTCCTAAAAGTCCCCTAAACACAATACCCCTAAAGTCCCCTAAATACAATACCCCTAAAGTCCTAAGAGTCCCTTAAACTCTATGCCCTTAAGTCCTTTAAATACAATACCCCTAAAGTCCCTAGAGTCCTTTAAATACAATACCCTTAAAGTCTTAAGAGTCCCCTAAACACAATACCCTTAAAGTCCCTTAAATATAATACCCTTAAAGTCTTAAGAGTCCCCTAAACTCTATACCCTTAAGTCCCCTAAACACAATACCCCTAAAGTCCCTAAAGTCCTCTAAATACAATACCCTTAAAGTCCTAAAAGTCCCTTAAACTCTATGCCCTTAAGTCCCCTAAATACAATACCCTTAAAGTCCCTAAAGTCCTTTAAATACAATACCCTTAAAGTCTTAAAAGTCCCTTAAACTCTATGCCCTTAAATCCCTTAAATACAATACCCTTAAAGTCCTAAGAGTTCTTTAAATATAATACCCTTAAAGTCCTTAAAGTCCTTTAAACACAATACCTTAAAGTCTTAAGAGTCCCTTAAACTCTATACCCTTAAGTCCCTTAAAGATAATACCCCTAAAGTCTTAAGAGTCTTTTAAATATAATACCCTTAAAGTCTTTAAAGTCTCTTAAATATAATATCCTTAAAGTCTTAAGAGTTCCTTAAATACAGTACCCTTAGAGTCTTAAGATTCCTTTAAACACAATACTCCTAAAGTCCCTAGAGTCCCTTAAACACAATACCCTTAAAGTCCTAAGAGTCCCTTAAATACAATACCCCTAAAGTCCCTTAAATATAATGCCCCTAAAGTCCCAAGAGTCCCTTAAATACAATGCCCCTAAAGTCCTTAAAAAACAATAATATTATTAAAGTCTTAAAAGTCCCTTAAATATAATGCCCTTAAAGTTATTTAAATATAATACCCCTAGAGTTACCTATATATAATATTTTTAAAGTTTTAAAGGTCCTTTAAATATAATTCCCTTAAGGTCCTTAAATATAATACCTTTAAAATCCTTAAAATTAATTATATTTAATATATTTAAAATTACTTTAATATAATACCTTTAAAGTTATTTTTATATAATACTTTATAACTCTTTTATACTTTTTTAAGACTTTTTATAATAATAATTATTTATAGCCCTCTTTTTTTTATTAAAAATATTTAAAAAGTATTACTTTATTTAAGGGTTATATTTAAAAAACCTAAGTTTAAGGAATTTTAATTATTTTTAAATTTACTTTAAGTTAGATTCTTTTATTATTAAGTAATATCTTTAATTTTTATTAAGTTAGCTTTTTAACTTATTTAAGAGCTAGGTCCTTAAGTAATCTTTAAATAGCAAGTACTTTAAAAAGTTATTTTTAAAAAGGTTTAATAAGATTATATATTAATTATAAATAAAATATTTAGCCTATAAGCTTATTTAAAAATATACTATAACCTTATTATATAAGATATAATATAATTAAAAAAATAGTTAAGCTACTTTTCTTTATAAGCCTTTTAACTTTTTAAATAAGCTAGGTTATTAAAATTAAGTTTATAACTATATTATAAATTTTATAAAATTTATTTATATAATAAAAACATTAAATTAATTTATAATTATATATTTAATAAATTAATTTAATAAAGTTTTTTTAAAAGCTTTATAATTATTATTATTTATTATATATACTTTATATTATATATATTATATATATAATAAATAATATATAATTCTTAACTTTTTAATAAAAAAATTATAAAGTAATAATTAAATATAAAAATATTATATAATTATATAAATTATTATTTTTAAGCTATTTAAGTAATAAATGAATTATATATATATATAGTTTATTACTTAAATTTATAATTTAAGGTTAGATATTAAGGTTTTATTAATAAACTATAAATTTTATATTATTATTTTATTATAATCTTAATTATATTTTAATAGTTAATATATTTATTTATATTATTTTAAATAATATATTTAAAATAAATTAAAATATTTAAAATAAGTATATTTTTTAAATTAATTATAATAAAAATATAAAAATATATATTATATTATATTTAATAAATAATTATTTAAATTTTATATTTAATAAATCTATTTTTAATATAACCTTTAAAATTATATTAATATAAAACTATTTAATTATTATTAAATTAATAAGTAAAATATCCTTTATTTTTAATTTATAATATTTATTAAAAATATTATAAAATTTATATAAATTATTTTAAATATATTTATATAATAATCTAGTCCTTAGATCTTAGGTTATTATTATTAAGTTAGGGGATTTTTAAAAAATAGATATATATATCTATATTAATATATAAGATAGGATATTTAGTATTAAGTATATTATATAAGTTATATAGTTAGTAAATAAGATATAACTTATATTTAGTATTATTATAGTATTAATAACTAATTATTTAAGCTATTTAATAAGTATAGATTAAATGTTTTATATAGTAAGTTATTTTATAAGGCTAATAGAAGTTAATATTAGCTTTTATTAACTTTTATTAACTTTTTTAACCTTAACCCTAACCCTAACCCTAACCCTAACCCTAACCCTAACCCTAACCCTAACCCTAACCCTAACCCTAACCCTAACCCTAACCCTAACCCTAACCCTAACCCTAACCGACCCCCTGCCGCTGCCCCGCTTTTATTACAAGGGTTAAGAGACTTATAAAGGGTTCTTAACCCTAGATCTACTTTTATTTTAATATTAAGGTATTTATTAAAAAGTTATACTTAAAGTTAAAGGTTTAAGTTAAGTATTTTTTATTTATTTTATTTATTTTATTTATTTTATTTATTTTATTTATTTTATTTAATATTAATCTTTTTTATAAAATTAAGCTTTAATATTATTATTATTTATTATATTTTAATAATAATAATACTTTTTAATAATATTTTAAATAACTTAAAGTTTATAAAAGTATTATTTTAAACCTTAAGTAATTAAAATATTAAGTAGTTTTATTTTTACTATAGAATATTCTTATTTTTATTATAATGCTTTATATTACAAGCTATATCTATCTTTAAATTATAATTACTATACTTATATATTAAAATATAATATAATATATTAAAAAAAAAGATTATTATATAAAATTTTATATTATAATATTATTAATTATTAATTAATCTTAATTTTTTTAAAAAATATATTTTTAATACTTTTAATTTAATATTAATACTTTTTATAAGCTAGCTAGTTTATCTAGCTTATTAATACTAGGTTGGGTAGTTAAAATAACTTTAATAACTTCCTTAACCTTAAACTTAATCTTAAGGTTAATCTTAAGGTTAGTCTTTAATATAGCAGTAGTTATTATAGCTAGCCTTATTATAAAAAAGGCTATTATTAATCTCTTTAATTATCTTTTTATAGTTTTTATAGTTTATAAATTTATATATAATTAAAAGCTTTTTATTAATTATAATAAAGCTACCTAGCTATAGCTATAGCTATAGCTTTAAGATAACCTTTATAAACCTTAAGCTTTAAATTAAAAAAGATTATAGTATATACTTAGCTTTATATACTATAATGCCTTTAGCTTTTACTTTAACTACCTTAACTATATTAACTACTCTTGCTAAATATTATC
>CM036089.1:6411281-6501942 GCA_020631695.1 Trichoderma cornu-damae | reverse complement strand
CCTAACCCTAACCCTAACCCTAACCCTAACCCTAACCCTAACCCTAACCCTAACCCTAACCCTAACCCTAACCCTAACCGACCCCCTGCCGCTGCCCCGCTTTTATTTAAAAGTTAAAAGGGTTATTAAGGATTCTTAACCTAAGCTTATATTTATTTTAAGGTTAAGGTATTTATTAAAAAGTTAAGCTTAAAGGGTTTAAAGTTTAAGTTTAATATTTTTTATTTTTTATTTTTTATTTATTTATTTTATTTAATATTAATTTTTTTTTTATAAAATTAAGCTTTAATATTATTATTATTTATTATATTTTAATAATAATAATACTTTTTAATAATACTTTAAATAACTTAAAGTTTATAAAAATATTATTTTAAACCTTAAATAATTAAAATATTAAGTTTATTATATTTAATTTATAATATAATAAGCTTTTTTTAATTATTTAAATATTAATTAATATTATTTTATTAATATTACTTTATTATTTAATATTATTTTTATTATTAAAGTATAATATATAATTAAAAATATAACTTTATATAACTTTATTATTTATTTTTATATTTTATTTAATATTTATTTTTACTTTAATATATAATATATTATTATTTATATTATAATTAATATTAATTATTTTATATTAATTATTAATATTTAATAACTTTAATAATAATTTAATTTTATATATAAGTTTATATTATTAACTTTAATTAAAAAATTAAATAATATTATTATTTTTAATTATTAAATAATTTTTATTATTTTTTTATATAATAATATTTTATTTAATTATAAATATTAATAAATTATTATTAAGGTTTAAATATAAATAATTATTAACTTTAAATTATCTTTTTTATTAAAAATATAATAATTTTATTTTTATAATATAAAAATTAATTTTTATTATAAAATATTATTAATTATTTTATATTAAAACTTAATTTTTTTTATTTAAATATATTATTATATATTAATTAAGATTTATTATAAAATAATATTATTATTTATTATTTTTATATCTTTATATAAAATAATATATATTTTTATTAAGCTTATTTAACTTTTTAATAATTATATATTTATATTTATTTTTAAATATTTAAATATTCTTTATACTTTAATAAATATTAATATTACTTATATTATTTATATTAACTTTAATAATTTTAATATTAAACTTAAATAAAATACTTAATTAAAGATTATTTTTAAGTATAAATATAATATAGCTTATATTTATTTTATAAGCTTTAATTATATTATTCTTAAATACCTTAAATAAATCTTTTATTAATTAAGTAATATTATTTAAACTATAATAAATTATTATTTAAATTATAATAATCTATACTATAGTTAAAAAAATATCTTTAAGTAATAAGGTTTATATTTATATATTAAAATATAGTATAATATATTAATAATTATTATTATTAAAGAGATATTATTAAAAAAAATATATAAAAAGTTAAGATTAAGTAATTAAAGTAAGTTAATTTATTTAAAAATAATATTTTTTTTATTTTTTATTAAATATATATATAATTATAATTAAGTTAATTTATTTTAATCTTTTTAAATTATTATTATTAATTTAATAATTAAAATAATAATAATTTATAATAAAATAAAAAAGTTAAGTAAAAGGCAGTAATAATAAATTATATTATTAAATTAAAGCTTAAAAAGTTATTTTTTTTTATACTTTTTAAAAGCTTTATAATTAAAAAAAGGCTAAAGCTATAAAAAAAAGATTAAGCTTTATTATTAATTAAGCTAATTAATTAAGCTTAGCTATAGTAAAAAAGGCTAATTAATAAAGATTAATTAATAAATTAAGGCTAAATATAGCTTAATAATTTATTAAATTAAACTTTTTTTATAAAAAGGCAGTAAGCTACTATAAGTAATAGTATTATTATATTATTCCCTTTTTTTATAATAATTATCTTAATTATTATATATAAAGAATATAATATTAATCTAGTTATAAAGCCTTTTTTTTAAGTATTAATAATTTTTTTATTTATAATGCTTTATTAATATAAGTTATTATATTAATTAATATAAGCTTTATATAAAATACCTTTATTTATTATAAATAATTAATTAAATCTTTATATTTATTTATTTTATAGTATTTTTATAATATAAAGAAAAAAAAAGCTTTTTTATTTTTTTTTATAGTTTTTTAATTTTTTATATTTTTTTTTATAATACTTTAAATATAAAAAAGTCTTATTATCTTTTTAATACTTAAGAAAATATATTAATAAATCTTAATATAATATTATAATTATATTATAAACTATCTTACTTATTATTAATAATATACTTATTATTTTTATTATATAAATACTATAGATTTAAATATATTAATATTTTATTAAGGTTTTTTTATATTTATTACTTAAAATTATTATTTATAATTTAATATTATTATTATATAATATAAAATTTATATAGTATTTAATAATAATTATATTTTATTTATAGTTTTACCTTTTTTTTTTATAAAAAGCCTTTTTTAATTATTAACTAATCCTCTTGCTTTATTATAATAAACTACTTTTTAACTTAATTAATAGCTTAACTTACTTAAAGATTAATATAAAAAGTTAAGTAATAGTTTTTAACTTTTTAAAGTAAAGGATAATATTTATATAGCTTATTTTTATAAAATATAATAAAGTTTTATAATAATAATATATAATCTTTATATTATTTTTAATTACTTTAATTAAATATATTAATTTAAGTATAGCTTTTTAAGTTTAAAAAAGAGTTTAATTATAAATTAAAGTATTTATTTTTATTTTATTTTATAGTAAAAGGCTTTTATATTATAAAAATACTTTTATTTTTTATTATATATCCTTTTTTTTATAAATAAGCTAAGCCTTAAGGTTTTACTTAATTAATATTATTATTATTAAGCTTTTATAATATTAAAGGCTTAAGTAATAATTACTTTAAAGCAGGATTTTATTATATAAATAAAGTATTATTAACTTTATTATTTTTTTTTTAAAGACTTAAGTTATATTTTTTAATAGGTTTCTTTTTATAATATATTTAAAGTAATTAAAGATATTTTAATAATAAAGGTAGTAAACCTTATAGACTATATTTAGTTATTTAATTTATTATTAAACTTAAAGGTATTTATTTAATGCTTTAATTATTAAGTTAAGGTTATTATAGATTTATTTAAGCTTTTTTAAGTATTTTCCTTTTTATAGCTAAAGCTTTATATATAAACCTTTATTATTAATTACTTTATTATTATTAATATAGCTAGATTTTTTTAAGTATTATTAATATTATATTTTTTTTTATTTTTTTTTAGCTTAATTTATATAAAATCTTTTAGCTAAAGTTAAGGTATTTATATTATCTTTATAAACCTACTAGTTATATTCTATAGGCTATTTAGCTTATTTAATAAAATAATAAACTTTTTTTTTTATTTTTTTTTATTTTTAATCTTTTTTACTTTTTATTATTCTTTAAGGTTATTTAAGTTAAGTATTATTAAGGGTTTAACTAAGCTTTTTTTTTTAAGTCTTTATAGCTTAAGAAGGTTAATATAAAAAATATTATAAATACTTAAATATTTTTTAAGTAGTATAAATCTATAAGCTTATTTATTAAATTAAGTAGTAATATAAAAAGGCTTTATATATTTAAGTATAAGTTTTTTTTTTTTTTTAACTTTAAGGTTTTTAATTAATAATATAATAAAGTTTTTTATATTTAATTTTAAAGGTTTATATTTTTTATTATAATAAAATACTTATTTTTTAATTATAATTTATTATTAAATCTTTAATTATTTATATATTTTTTTTAGCTTTTTAATATATTATTTTATATTTAATACCTCCTTTTTATAAATAATAGCCTTATTACTAAGGTTTTAAATATAAAAGTTAAGGTTTATATTTATAAAAGCTATAAAAAAAAATATTTTAATAATAATATTTTATATTATATTTAAGTAATATTAAGTTAATATTAATAAATAAAGCTATACTGCTTATTCTTTATTAATAAAGTAGTAAAAATAATACTTAATAATTTAATTTATTTATTTTATTTATTTATTAATTTAAAAGTAAAATACTATAAATAATCTTTATATTATTTTTAATATATAGTAAAGCTTTAATTAAAATTTATTTATAAATATTAAGCCTTAATTATTTATAATTTTTTATATAAAGCTAAAGATTATTTTTATTTAGCTATAGAATAATATTATAAAGTTTATTATATATAACAATACTGCTGCTTGCAGCTATTCACTGCCTTTATACAGGGGAAGTTCAGCTTAGTAGATCATCAGGCTGTGTTCAGCCCTGATTCACTAACCAGTCCCTACTAGTCAGCCTCCTTTACTATAGCTAGCCTTAATTAGTCAGCCTAACTAGCAGTAAGGCTCAATCTCTTCCTTATAGCTTTAGCCCCTTTTTAACTATAAAGCCCTTAAAGAGTATAAAAAAAAAATAACTCCCCAAGCTTTAGTCTAGTAATATAACCTATTATTACTGCCTCTTACCTAACTCTTTTATTTTATTATATTCTAAAGCTTCTTTATTATAAATTACTTAAGAAGGTAGTAATAATAAGAACCTATAGCAATACTGCAAAACCTATACTTATAGTATTATAAAACCCCCTTAAGTTTATAAAAAAAGATAAAGACCTTTTTTAGCTTAAAGAAGAAGATATAAAAGCCTTGCTTAATAAACAAGATATCTAATGCCTTTATAATAATATTAAAAAGGCTTAAGATAAAATAACTTAACTAAAGCAATTTAAAGAATTAAAAATACTCTAAAAGTAAATAAAAAAGCTTTATATTAAACTTTAAGATAAAGAAAGCCCTTTTAAGTTAAAAAAGAAAAAGCATTAAAAAGCTAGTAACTCCTTTAAAAAAAGTAAAAAGGAAATTAAGGTTAAGAATATATAATATATAATAACTAGGGCAGACTTATGCCTTTAAGATAGATAGCTAAGCAATTTATAACGCTTTTTTAAAGGCGCCCTTTATAAATATAAAAAAGACTTTTATAAAGTCCTCTACACCTTTAATAATATAAATAGTAAAGCCTGTATAAGATAAGAATATTACCTTAATAAATAAACTTTATAATAAAAAAAAGACTATAAAAAGGATTAAGAATACTTTAAAGAATAAAGTAATAAGTTGCTTAAAGACTTTATCCATTAAGAGCTTATTTTATCTTTTACCCTCTATAAAGCTTATTAATAAAAAAACCAGTCTTTTTATAAATTTTATATCTATCTAGACTTATTAAAAAAATAATTTCCTCTCTTTAATAAAAAGAACTATACCTTAACCTATTATAACTAACTCCTCCCCTCCCTTTAAGACTATATTAAGAAGTAAAGTAACCACCTTTTAAAGACTTATAAAGAAATTATCTCCTTAGTAATAAGGTATTAAGATAATCTTTATTATACAGCCTTAAAGTAAAGGGTTAAAGACTCCCTTTATATATAAAAGAAAAAGCCTTATTAATAATACCTTAGTAATTAATTATTAAACCTTAACTATATCCTGGTTAAAGCTAAGCTTTATAATAAAAATAAAGACAAGAACCTAAAGGGTATTTATTTTATCTATAAAGCCCTAGGCTACTATATAAATTATTATCTTAACTAGGCTAATAAGTAAGATTAAGAAAATAAAAAATAGCTAAAGTAGCTACCCTTACTATAGCTAGTAATAAGAATACTAAGGTAAAAAGACACTTTAATACTTTAGCTGCAATAAAAGACTTAAACCTTATTAAGTCTTATATAGACCTAAATAGCAGCAGTAAAGTTAACCTTATTAATATATAATTTATAAGGAAGTAAAGCTACTAGCAAGTCTTAATTAAGGGCATAAGACTTAAAGTCCCTAGCAACCTAACCATCCTATATTATAGTGCCTAAGCTATCCCTATTAGCCTTATAGACTTAAAAAAGACTACTTAATATTTTACCTACTATTGCCTTAGTATTAATTATAACCTGCGCCCTTATAGGGCCTTAGTGTTCTTAAGGATGCTAACCTTAGTTAATAAATAAATCTACCTTATGCCTTAAGACTAAAGGTAGTAGTTTAAGTTAAACTAAAAGTAGATTAAAGTTATATAACCCTATAAGTTTTAAAAAGCCTGTAAATAAATAGCCTATATTTACTTAATTATAGCTATACCTAATAGCCTTTTCTTGCTTAATAAAGATAAGGAGATAAGGCCTTAAGACCTTAATAATATCTTTATTAAACTCCTTAACTTTATAAAAGTATTTAACCTTAAAAAATCAAGCATCTTACCTCCTTACTAATTAAATAACCATATAATTAACCTACTTTTAAGCATAAAACCACCCTATAGGTTTATTTACTCTTTATCCTTTAAAGAGCTAGAGGAACTCTAGGGATACCTTAAGGAAAATATTAAAAAAGGAAGAATCTAATTATTGCAAAGTCTTGCTAATGCGCTAATCCTTTTTATATTAAAAAAGAATAAGACTCTTTACCTTTGCATTAATTATTAAGGCCTTAATAAGGTAATAAAGAAGAATTACTACCCTCTCCTTTTAATTTTTAAAATACTAGACTATATTTTAAGCATAAATTATTTTATAAAGATTAATATTAAGGATGCTTATTATTATATTTAAATTAAAGAAGGAGATAAATAAAAAATAGTATTTTAAATATAGTATAAGCACTATAAATACCTTATAATGCCCTTTAAACTTATTAATACCCTTACTATATTTTAATACTATATTTATAAAGCACTATATAAACTACTAAATACTATCTATATAGCATACTTAAATAATATCTTTATCTTTTTAAAGATTTATAATAAATATACTAACTATATTAAGTAAGTCTTTAAATAGCTATAAAAGGCAGAGCTATATATAAAACCCTTAAAATATATATTTTATTAAGATTAAGTTAAGTTCTTTAAGTTTATCTTATTAAATAAGAGTATCTTAATAAACCTTTAGCAGGTAGAGACTATTATAACCTAGGAGCCTCCTTAAAGCTATAAGGAGATATAGGTCTTCCTTAGGTTTTATAACTTTTATTAATGCTTTATTAAAGGTTACTTAAAGATAGCAGCCCCCTTTATAGCCTTACTTAAGGGTAGTAAGAATAAAAAGAAGCCTGGGTTTCTTTAGCTAGATCTTAAGGCAATAAAGGCATTTTACTAACTTAAGGATACCTTTTAAATAATACCTTTTTTATAGTATTTTAACCTATAGCTATAGGTCTAAATAAAGATTAATACTTTTAGATTTACAATAGCTAGTATACTTTCTTAACTTAATAAAAAAGGAAGGTATTACTTAATAACCTTTTAATTAAGGAAGTTTAATAAAGCTAAACTTAACTATAGGATGCTAGATTAAGAAATATTTATAATTATTAAGTTATTTAAATACTAGTAATACTATATTAAAGGGGTAAGGAACTTTATAAAGGTCTTATTAAACTATAAAAACCTATAAATATTTATACATTAGTTAAAGTTATTAAGAAGGCAGGCAAGATAGTATATATACCTCGCCCTTTTTAACTTTATTATTAAATATAAGCTAGGGAAGAATAACCTTATTAATACCTTATTAAGGAGACTAGACTATAAAACCTTAATGCTAAGGAATAAAGAGCTATTACCTAACCTTAAAAAAAGGCTTGCCTTAGTATAAAGCATTATAATAGCATTAATGCATTATAAAGAATATAATAAAAAATTAAAAGTAGCTAAAAAGGCTTATATTCTTAGCTAGTCTAAGTATAATAAAATATCTTTATAAGGCAAGATACTTAAGGCTTATAATTAATATAATAAAATATCTTTAATAGGCAAGATGCCTTAAGTTAAAGGGTTAAAGGGTGCAACCCCTTTAATTCTTAAATAATTAGCTAACTAGGCTAAAGGGATACCTTATTGCAAGAAGCTCTTTCTTAAAGAACTAATTAAAATAGCACTTTATAAAGAAGTGGTATATAAAGAAGAGGCTTCTTAATTACTACTATCTTTTATTAAGGACCTTTAGGCAAAAGACCTAAAGATATAATGCTAAATTGCTAGAGAAGTAGTAGTAAAGCTATACTAAAGGAATAGCACTTGGTTAGTAGATATAGAAGGCATTTTATAGTATTATAACTATGTTTTTATACTAGAAAGGAGTATAAAGGATAAGATAATTAATCTTTATTATAATAATCCCCTGGCTAGGCATTTTAGTATAATATAAACCCTTAATTTTATTTAAAGGAAGTTTTTTTAGCTATTTATAAATAAAGATATAAAAGAGTATATATAAGTCTACAGGCCTTACTAAAGGAGCATACTTAAAAGGTATAAGCTATATAGCAAGCTTAAATCCTTACTACTTCCTTTATAACCTTAAAAAGAGGTCTTAATAAACTTTATTATAAGCCTGCCCTTTACTCTCTTTAAGACTAAGGAAGTTAATACAATCTTAATTATTATAAATTAATTTATAAAGTATTTACTATACTTTCTTATTAATAATACTATTACTATAGCAGACCTTGTAATATTATTCTATAGCTAAATAAAAATAGTTTTTAGCCTTATATAAAGGATTATAAGTAATTAAGGCTTGGTATTTATAAGTAAATTCTAGTTTAAGCTTTACTATATATTAAAAACAATATAGAGGCTATTTATAGTATTTTACCCTTAAACTAATAGGTAAATAGAATAAATAAACCAAGTTATTAAGCACTACCTTTACTACTTTATTAATAAAGAATAAGCAGCATGGCCCTACTTGCTAGCATTAGCCTAATACTGCTTAAATATAGTATAAAATATTATTATTAGAATATCTCTTTTTATAGCCTTTATAGGTATAAACCCTAACTTTTATATTTAAGACCTTAATAATAAGGATACTATTTATAAAGAGGAGGCATTAAATACAAGACAATATATTAAAAAGCTAGAAAAAATATACAAGTAATTAAAGATTTAATAATAAATTATAGTTAAGAAGTAGGTGTTTTATTATAATAAAAAGTATAAACCCTTTAAGCTAAATATAAAAGACTTTATTATATTATTAATTAAGAACTTTAAAGTTAAAGAAAGAAAGAAAAAACTTATGCCTAAATATATAGGGCCCTTCTATATTACTGCTTGATTTAGTAAACAAGCCTATAGACTTGCACTGCCTAAAAAATATTCAAGTATTTATAATATCTTTTATATTAGCCTCTTTAAGCTATAAAAACTTAAAAAAAAAAGCTTAGCTAAACCTTTAATAATGCCTAACCTAGATAACCTTAAAAGATAGTAAGAAGTAAAAGAGGTTAAGGATAGTAAAAAGATAAAAAAAGAAGTTTATTATTTTATTAAATAGGCTAGGTAGCCTGTAGAATACAACTAGTAGGTTTATAAAGATAATATAAATACTCCTGCCCTAGCTAAAAGATTTTATACAAGCTAAGCTAAAAAAAAGTAAAAAAGGAAGCGCAATATTAATAATACCTAAAGGAATCTAGCTATACTAGCAATAATAAAGTAATTAATAATAAAGGCCTATATATAAAGCTTTAGCTATAGAAAGGAAAACACCCAAGAAGCTTAAATAAATCTATAATAACCTTAACTTAATAACTAAGGCATTAAATAAGCACCTTTAAGTCTAGCAGTAAATTAGATAACTAGGTATAGTCTACAGGGTCTACTACCTTTATTATTAAAATACCTTTAACTACTTTAAATATACTATAAAGGGCAACTTACTAAAGAATATAACTTAAGTTTTTAAAAAAAAGGCAATAAAGTTAATAAAATTTAGTCTATACAGTAAGATCTTGCTTAAAAGCAATTACTACTTAAGTCTTTAATAATATAAAAGCTTAATAATAATAATATTAACTAAGTAAAACCCTAAGGCTTGGCCTATATATAAAAAAAGGAATATATAGTACAAGATAAGGGTATTCTTATAAGGCAAGGGCTTGCTACTATAAAATAAAATAAAGATAAATACTTTAACTTTTAATTAAACTCTTCTTTAAACCTAAGAGGCTATACTTAAACTAGTGCATTTAGTTAAGGTAATTAAAAGCAGTATAAAGATTATATACTACTGCTATAAGACCTTATTATATTATATAAAAATAGGCTATATATATAATATCCCCTGCTTTAAAAGGTTAAGAATTATTGCCTAGCTTATTATATTAATTATTAAAGAGGTTAAGCTACTACTTAAGCTAAAAAGCAGCTTATTATAATAATATAAAAAGACTAGTTAATAATTAGCTAAAGTCTTTTAAAAAAGAGAAAGCAAGAGGATTATAAATAAGGCATAACTATTATTTTACTTAATGCAAGCCTTATATTATATAAAAGCAATATTAAATTAAAGGCAGTAAACCTATATAATAACTATAAAGAACCTTTAAGGAGATATTAATATATCTATATTAACAGTATTTATATAATAAAGATAGTAAGTATATTATTAATAATAAGCAAAATAGCTTATAGTATAGCTATAATGCCTTACTAGGATCTATTAATGTATTTAAGGCATTAAGTAGGTTATAAGACTTTTTTATACCTAAGGCATTATTAAAAAGGATAAGAAACTTAAAAGATTATAAAGAAAGCCCTTCCCTCTTTATATTACTAAAAATACTGCAAAATAAATAAATATAAAGACCTGGTTAACTAGATATAATAAATAAAGGTGCTTTATATAAGGCCTATGCTAACCAATGCAATAACTTATATAAATAAAGCATTATAAATAAAGAAACCATTAATGCCTAAAGGAAGGGCCCCTAAAAGGGCCTTTATAACTAGATTAATACTATATCCTCTTTATATAATAATTAAGATAATTACTATAAAAAGGGGGAATAATATAATAATACTACTGCTTGTAGCTATTTACTGCCTTTATATAGGGGAAGTTTAGCTTGGTAGATTATTAGGCTGTGTTTAGCCTTGATTTACTAACCGGTCCCTACTAGTCAGCCTCCTCTGCTATAGCTGGCCCTAATTAGTCAGCCTGACTAATAGTAAGGCTCAGTCTCTTCCCTATAGCTTTAGCCCTTTTTTAACTATAAAGCCCTTAAGGAGTGTAAGAAGAAGATAACTCCTTAAGCTTTAGTCTAGTAATATAACCTATTATTGCTGCCTCCTACCTGACTTTTCTATTTCATTATATTATAATAATAGTATTATTAATAAAAAAGTATAATAAATACTTTATAAATTAATTTATAATAATTAGAATTATATTAACTTCTTTAATCTTAAAAAGAGTAAAAGGCAGGCTTATAATAAAGTTTATTAAGATCTTTTTTTAAAGTTATAAAGAAAGTAATAAAGATTTAAACTTATTATATAGCTTATACTTTTTAAGTATACTTTTTTAATAAGGTTTATAAACTTATATATACTTTTTTATATCTTTATTTATAAATAACTAGAAAAACTTTTTTTAAATAAAATTAAAGGTTTATATTATATTAAAGTGCTTAACTAAAGGATTATTATAATAAAAATTAATTATTTTATTTTTTATACTCTTTTTTAATATAAAAATATAGTTATAATATTATAAAATGCCTTTTATATTTATTAACTAAGTATTAATCCTTTAATATAGCTTTATTATTACTTTTTTAATAATTTAATATTATATCTTTAAATCTTTTACTTAAAGGTCTTTAATAAAAAATAATAATAATTAAAAAGCCTTTTTTTTATATATTACTTTTTTATAAAGTATTATTTTAATTAATTTTTTAAAAAAGAGCTTTTTATAATAAGGTATCCCTTTAGCTTAATTAGCTAATTATTTAAGAATTAAAAGGGTTATACTTTTTAACCCTTTAATTTAAGGTATTTTACTTATTAAAGATATTTTATTATATTAATTATAAACCTTAAGTATCTTACTTTATAAAAATATTTTATTATATTTAAACTAGCTAAAAATATAAGCTTTTTTAATTATTTTTAATTTTTTATTATACTTTTTATAATATATTAATATTATAATAATATTTTATATTAAAGCAAGCCTTTTCTTAAGGTTAAGTAATAGCTTTTTATTCTTTAATATTAAGGTTTTATAGTTTAGTCTTTTTAATAAAGTATTAATAAAGTTACTTTTCTTTAGCTTGTATTTAATAATAAAGTTAAAAAAGGTAAGGTATATATATTATTTTACTTACTTTTTTAATAACTTTAGCTAGTATATAAATATTTATAGATTTTTATAATTTAATAAAACCTTTATAAAGTTCTTTATCTCTTTAATATAATATTATTAATATTTAAATAACTTAATAATTATAAATATCTTTTAATCTAGTATTTTATAATTAAGTTTAGCTTTATTAAACTTTTTTAATTAAAAAGTTATTAAGTAATACTTTCTTTTTTTATTAAGTTAAAAAAGTATATTAATTATTATAAACTTAAAAGTATTAATCTTTATTTAAACTTATAGCTATAAATTAAAATATTATAAAAAAAGTATTATTTAAAAAGTATTTTTAAGTTAATAAAATACCTTTATTACCTTAAGATCTAGCTAAAGAAACTTAAGCTTTTTTTTATTTTTACTACCTTTAAGTAAAGCTATAAAAAGAGTTATTATCTTTAAATAATCTTTAATAAAGTATTAATAAAAATTATAAAACTTAAAAAAGATTTATATCTCTTTATAGCTTTAAAAAAGCTTTTAGGTTATAATAGTTTTTATTTATTAAAGATTTATTAAGATATCTTTATTTAATAAAATAAACTTAAAGAATTTAACTTAATTTTAATAAAATATATATTTTAAAAGCTTTATATATAGCTTTATTTTTTATAATTATTTAAAGACTTACTTAATATAGTTAATATATTTATTATAAATCTTTAAAAAAATAAAAATATTATTTAAGTATATTATATAAATAATATTTAATAATTTATATAGTACTTTATAAATATAGTATTAAAATATAATAAAAGTATTAATAAGTTTAAAAAGTATTATAAAGTATTTATAATACTTATATTATATTTAAAATATTATTTTTTATTTATTTTTTTTTTAATTTAAATATAATAATAAGTATCTTTAATATTAATCTTTATAAAATATTTTATATTAAAGATATAGTTTAAGATTTTTAAAATTAAAAAAAAAATAATAATTTTTTTTTATTACTTTATTAAAGCTTTAATAATTAATATAAAGGTAAAGGGTTTTATTTTTTTTTAATATAAAAAAAATTAAAGTATTAATAAAACTTTATAATAATTAGATTTTTTTTTCTTAAGGTTTTCTTTAAAGTATTCTTAAAGTTTTTCTAGCTTTTTAAAAAATAAAAAGTAAATAGATTTATAAAGTAGTTTTATATTTAAAAGTAGGTTAATTATATAGTTACTTAATTAATAAAAAGGTAAAATACTTAATTTTTTAAAGTTAAATACTTTTATAAAATTAAAGAGTTTAATAAAGATATTATTAAAGTCTTAAGGCTTTATTTTTTTATTTTTATTAAGTAAAAAAAGGCTATTTAATATAGCTATAATTAAGTAAATATAAGCTATTTATTTATAAGCTTTTTAAAATTTATAAAATTATATAACTTTAATTTACTTTTAATTTAGCTTAAATTATTATCTTTAATTTTAAAGTATAAAGTAGATTTTTTTATTAATTAAGGTTAATATTTTTAAAAGTATTAAGGCTTTATAAAGGTATAAGTTATAGTTAATATTAAAGTAATAATAAGTAAAATATTAAGTAATCTTTTTTAAGTTTATAAAGTTAATAAAGATAGCTTAAGTATTATAATATAAAATAATTAAGTTATTAAAGATTTTAAGTTTTATATCTTTAATTAAGACTTATTAATAACTTTATTTCTTTATAAATTATATATTAATAAAGTTAACCTTATTATTATTATTTAGGTTTATATAAGACTTAATAAGGTTTAAGTTTTTTATTATAGTTAAAGTATTAAAGTATTTTTTTACTTTAGTATTTTTATTATTAATTATAATAAAAGTAACTACTTTAATTATTTTTTATTTCTTTAATCTTATTTATTAACTTAATTAAGATAATAATTTATATAATAGCTTAAGGCTTTATAAATAAAATAAATACCCTTTAGGTTTTTATTTTTATTTTTATTATAAAGCTTAGCTTTAATTAAAATATAGTTAAGGTTTAATAATTAATTATTAAAGTATTATTAATAAAGCTTTTTTTTTTTATATATAAAAAAAGTTTTTAATTTTTTACTTTAAGGCTATATAATAAAGATTATTTTAATACTTTATTATTAAAGAGATAATTTTTTTATAAATCTTTAAAAAGTAATTATTTTACTTTTTAATATAGTTTTAAAAAAAAAAGAAAAGTTAATTATAATAAGTTAAAGTATAGTTTTTTTTATTAAAAAAAGGAAATTATTTTTTTAATAAGTCTAGATAAATATAAAATTTATAAAAAAACTAGTTTTTTTATTAATAAGCTTTATAAAAGGTAAAAGATAAAATAAGCTTTTAATAAATAAAGTCTTTAAGTAATTTATTACTTTATTTTTTAAAGTATTCTTAATCTTTTTTATAGTTTTTTTTTTATTATAAAGTTTATTTATTAAAGTAATATTTTTATTTTATATAAGCTTTATTATTTATATTATTAAAAATATAAAAAACTTTATAAAAGTCTTTTTTATATTTATAAAAAATACTTTTAAAAAAGTATTATAAATTATTTAATTATTTATCTTAAAGGTATAAATCTACTTTAGCTATTATATACTATATATTTTTAATTTTAATTTTTTTTTTACTTTTTTTAAAAAAGTTACTAGCTTTTTAATACTTTTTTTTTTTTAATTTAAAAAAGCTTTTTTTATTTTAAAGTTTAATATAAAGCTTTTTTATTTACTCTTAAAGTATTTTTAATTCTTTAAGCTATTTTAATTAAGTTATTTTATTTTAAGCTTTTTTAATATTATTATAAAGGCATTAAATATTTTATTTATTAAGTAAGGCTTTTATATTTTTTTCTTTAAGTTAAAAAAAATCTTTATTTTTTTTTATAAACTTAAAAAGGTTTTATAATACTATAGATATAGGTTTTATAGTATTACTATAAGTTTTTATTATTATTACTTTTTTAAGTAATTTATAATAAAAAAGCTTTAAAATATAATAAAATAAAAAAGTTAAGTAAAAGGTAGTAATAATAAGTTATATTATTAAATTAAAGCTTAAAGAGTTATTTTTTTTTTATATTTTTTAAAAGCTTTATAATTAAAAAAAGGTTAAAGCTATAGAAAAAAAATTAAGCCTTATTATTAATTAAGTTAATTAATTAAGCCTAGCTATAGTAAAAAAGGCTAATTAATAAAGATTAATTAATAAATTAAGGCTAAATATAGCTTAATAATTTATTAAGCTAAACTTTTTTTATAAAAAAGTAGTAAGTTATTATAGGCAGTAATATTATTATATAACCTTTTTAATAATTTTATTATTATCTTTATTATTATTATTATTATTAAAGATAATAATAATAATTTTAAATTATTATTATATTATTTAAGATCTTTATATTATTAATTATAATTATAAATTTATAAATAATTAAAAAAATACTTTATTATTATTATTTTTATTATAGCTATATCTTTAACCTTAAGTTAATAAAAATAATAATAATAATAATAATAAAATATTACTACTTTTTATTTTATATTATAATAAAATTTATTATATAAATAAATTAAGTTAATATATTAAAGCTTATTAATAAAGTTATTAATAAGCTTTTTATAATAATATTTTTTATAATAATACTATAGTTTATAATAAAGCTAGTATAGCTTTTTTTTTTTTTTTTTAAAGTTATAAAGATAAGTATTTTATTATTATTTAAAATTTAAAGTTAATTATAAAGACTTTAAATTATATTAAGATTATATATATAAAAAAATAGTTTATTAAGATTTTAAGAAATATATTAATTAATAAAAATCTTATATAAAATAAATAAAAATTTTATTAAAGGCTTTATAAGTTATTATTATAAATAAATATTATTTTTATTAAGTACTTTATTATTTTTTAGCTTTTTATAAATAATATAGCTATAAAGAAAATTATATTATTATATAAAAAAGTATATATATTTAAGTAAGGGTATAAAGTTATTATTTAAGGGTATTATAATAATAATAAGTTAATATTATTAAGTTAAAAGATTAATATTAATATAGCTAATTATTAAAAAAATATCTTTAAGCTAGCTTTATTTAATAAATTATTATTATTATTATATTTATATTTTAGCTATATTATTATAATAATCTTACTTTTTTTTTTATTATAAAAAAGATTATATTATAAAGATATAAAAGATTATTAATTTTAAATAAAAATAATAACTTAATATCTTTATATATTATTTTTATAAAATTATTAACTTTTTAATTAAAGTTATAATAATATTTAATAAAGTAATAAGCTTATTATATTTACTATAGTATATATTTTTTAAAAATATATTATAAAATATAATTTTATATAATAATATAAATATTTTTTATTATATTTTAAGCTTAATAAAAAGTTTTTATATTTTTAATAAAAATAATATATTTTTAATTAATAAATATATTATTATATATTAACTTTTTTTTAAGTTATAATATTAAAAATTATAAATATATAATAACTTTAGCTTTTTATTATATTATTATAGTATAAATAATATAAATATTAAGGTTATTATTAAAGTTATTATATATATTACTTTTTAAAATATTATTATTATTATTATTTTTATTTTTATTATTATTATTATTATTATTAAGACTTTTTTATTATATTTAAATTTATATTTAAGTATTTATATTTATATAATAAATATATAATTATTATTATATAATAAAAAAGATTATAGTAAAGGTATTTTTAAAAGCTTTTTTTTTATTTATAATAATTATAATTAATATTAATATTAAGATTTCTTAATATAAAGCCTTTAGCTTTTTATAAAGCTATAAAAATCTATTTTTTTTTTTTAAATTTATAAAACTAAAGGTAAAATTAATAATAAATTTTTAATTAATTATATTTATAGCCTTAAATAAAAATATATTAAAATAATTAATTTTATATATATTATTAATATTAAAGACTTTAAAAAATTAATATTATATAGTTTTATATTAAAGGTATATTTAAATAATACCCTTTATTTTATTTTTATTATTTAATTTAATATAATATTTTTAATTATTATTTTAAAAGTATTTAATTTAAGCTTAAGTAATAAAAAAGCTATTTAATCTTTTATAATATATTTATTACTTATTATTATATATATCTTTTTATTAAAAAAATATAAACTTATTAATTATATCTTTAATAATATTAATTATTTTTTAAGTAAAAAAAGCTTAATACTTTATAAAATTATATTTTTATTATTATTATATTAAAATATAGTAATAATATATTATATAAATTAAAGGTTTAATTAAAAATAAATAATTATATTTAATATAATTAATATTATAAAATTATTATTAATTATTTTTTTTTATTATTATTATTATTTTATATAAATAGTTTATTTATTAAGTTAAAGTTTATTAAATTCTAGTATTTAAAAAAGCTTAATTATTAATATAATTATAAGTTAAAAGATAATAAATATTAACTTTAATATTATTAATAATTTAAAGGTTAAAGCTTTATTAAATATAAATAATAAAGTTATAAAGATAGTAAAAGGTTTATAAAAATATAAAAAGCTTATTAAATATATTATATATTATTAATAATAATAAAATAAAAATATAGTATTTTTTTAACTTTAATATTTTTAAAGTAATAAAAAGTATTAATAATAATTTTATAACCTTTTAAGCTTATTAAAATAGCTTTATATTTTTTATAGCTTATTATATAGCTTTTATAATATTTTAAGCTATTTATAAAACTTTTATAATTTTTTTAATTTATTAAAAAGCTTTTATAGCTACTTAAGCTTATTATAATAATATAATATATATAAATAATAATATTAATACTTTTTTAAAATATAAAGATAATAATAATAATATATTTTTTTAAAATAAAAAAACTAGATTTTTAAAATTAAAAAAGTTAAGGTTATTAAGAAATTATATTATAAATAATTACTTTATATTAAGTTTAAAGTTATTATTATTATTAAATTCTATAGCCTTTATTATTATTATTTTTAGCCTTAATAATATTATTATTTTTAATATATTAAAGTTATTATTATTAAGCTTATTATTATTAAATTATATTATTTTTAATATTAATAATACTTTTAATATTAAAAAGTTATAAAATTTATAAATCTTTATAAAATTAGCACTATATAATAATTTTAAAGATAATAATAGCTTTAAGTAGTTATTTTTTAGCTATAAAAGGTTTATAGTTTTATAATATAATATTTATAATATTTAAAGTTATAATATTTAAAAATAAAGCTAAAAAAATAATTAAAAATAATTAAATCTTAATATTATTATATAAGCTATAAGCTTTATTATTATTTTATATTATAAATAAATATATAGTTATAAAAAGGTTAATATAAGTATAATAATTTTAATATAAATATAGATTATTATAATTTTAATAATAATTTACTATAGTTTAAATAATATTACTTTATTAATTATATTAATTTTTAAAATAAACTCTTTAAATTTATTAAGTATAATTATTAATTTATTAAATTAAAATTAATTTATTTTATTTAAATTATTATATAAAATAAGTTTTTATTTTATAATATTATTTAATTAATTATTATCTTTATTAATTATATTACTTTAAAACTTATTATATATTAAAAATTATTATTAATATTTAATATTATTAAAATAAATCTTTATATTATTAATATAAATTTTTTTTTAATATTACTTTTTAATATTATATATTTTTAATTAATTAAATATCTTACTTAATACTTTTTTATAATTTTTATATATTAATAATAATTTATAATAAACTTAAGTATAAAATAATAATTATTTTTAATAAATACTTACTTTATTTAATTATATTTTTTTAAAGTATTTTTATTTATATTATAATATATTTTTATTTAAACTATAATAATTTATACTTATATTAAAGTTTATATATATATATTATTAACTTTATTAATTAATATTTAATTATAATATAATACTTTAATATATTATATATTTTATAATATTATATAAGACTTTATAAAATATTATAATATTAACCTTATTTTTTAACTTTATTCTTTAATATTATAAAATTTTATATTATTAATAAATTCTTTTTTAAGTAAAGATTTATTTAATTAATTTATTTATTTATTACTTAATTTATTTTATTTATTTTATTTATTTAATTAATTTATTTATTTATTACTTAATTTATTTTATTTATTTTATTTATTTTATTTATTTTATTTATTTTATTTATTTTATTTATTTTATTTATTTTATTTATTTTATTTATTTTATTTATTTTATTTATTTTATTTATTTTATTTATTTTATTTATTTTATTTATTTTATTTATTTTATTTATTTTATTTATTTTATTTATTTTATTTATTTTATTTATTTTATTTATTTTATTTATTTTATTTATTTTATTTATTTTATTTATTTTATTTATTTTATTTATTTTATTTATTTTATTTATTTTATTTATTTTATTTATTTTATTTATTTTATTTATTTTATTTATTTTATTTATTTTATTTATTTTATTTATTTTATTTATTTTATTATTTATTTTTTTTTTATTTTTTTTTTTTTTTTTTTTCTTTTTTTTTTTTTTTTTTTTTTTTTTTTTTTTTTTTTTTTTTTTTTTTTTTTTTTTTTTTTTTTTTTTTTTTTTTTTTTTTTTTTTTTTTTTTTTTTTTTTTTTTTTTTTTTTTTTTTTTTTTTTATTTTACCTTTAAGCTTTTTTAAATTAAAAGCTTTAATAAGCCTTAATAAGCCTTAAAGTTAAAACTTAATTTTAATTTAATTAAATTTAAATTTTTATTAATTAAAACTTTTAATTTATTTATAACTTATTATAAATATTAATTAAATTTAAATTTTTATTAATTAAAACTTTTATTTTAATTTTAATTTATTTTTTATTTTTTTTTAAAACCTTTATAATAAATTAAATAAAATAATTATAAAAAAAAAAATTTAAAGTTTTTATTTATTAATAAATTTTTATATATTTTTTATATATATTTTATTTAAAAAAATATACTTTAATTAATCTTTAAATTTATAATTATTATAAACTTAAGCTTTATTTAAGCTTTATTTAACTTAAGCTTTATAAAAGCCTAGCTTTTATTTAAAGTATTATTAACTTAAGCTTTATAAAAGCTTAACCTTTACTTAAAGTATTATTAACTTAAGCTTAAGCTTTATAAAGGCTTAGCTTTTTTTTAAAGTATATTTATTTTATAAATATATAATTAATTATATAAAATTATAAAAATATAAACTTTTTTTTTTTTTAAATATATAAATTTATATTAAAATATTTATTTATAATTATTATAAAGTTAGTTTTTTATAATTTATATATTTTAAAAATAATAAATAAAAATAATCTAGTATTAATATTAATAAATAAAGTAATTATTTTTATAATAAAAAAATTACTATATATAATTATAATAATATATTATAAAGTAATATTATTATAATAAATAATAATTTAATAATAAAATATAATTAATTAATAATTTAAAGTATTTTTATTTAATTTATTTTATAATTTATTTATACTTTATATAAATAATATATAAAAATTAATTTAATATAAACTACTTTTAATTAAAGACTTTTATAATAATAACTTAATTATATTTTTTATTTAAAGATATATTATAATATATAAGCTAATTATTAATAAAGAGTTTATTAAGATTAATAAAGATTTATTTATTTTTTTATAATAAAACTTTATTAAAGGTATATACTTTTTAATTATAATATATTATAAATTTACTTTAAAATTTAAAAATTATATTTTAAAAAAATTTTTAAAATACTTTATATTTATATTTATTAACCTTTATTATTAAAAAATTACTTAAATAAAACTTAAATATATTATATAATATAATAATAAATCCTTTATTATATTTTTTATTTATTTTAAATAAAAATTAACTTTAATTAATAAATTATTATAAAATAATATTATTAAGCTAGCCTGCTTTTATTAAGTATTTTTTTTAAAAATATAAAACTATAGCTTAAAATATAATATTTTATAAAATAATTATTATATAATAATTAATATTTATTAAGTTATTATTATAAAGCTTAAAACTTATTATTTTAAAAAATAATTTTATTTTTATAATAAAGATTATTATCTTTAAGTTAAAAAAGCTATAAATATAAAAAAAAACTTATTTATAATTAATATAAACTTTATTAAATTATATTTTATACTTAAAAAATACTTAAAATAAAAATTATAAAGCTATAAAAAGTAATAGTTTAACTTTTTAAATAATTATTTATAAACTTAATAAATATTACTTAATATTTTTATTAAATATTATTAAAAAAGTAAATATATTTATTATAAAATTAAAATATACTTTATTATAGCTTGCTTTATATAGTTAATAATTAAGTTAATAATTATTTATATTTTAAATAATAATAAGTAAAAAAAATAAAAAAAAATAAAAATAAAAAAAAAAATACTTTATCTTTAAGTTAAATCTTTTTTAAAAATATATTAACTTTATTATAATTATAATATAAATTACCTTTTTAATTATAATAAAAAAAATATAAAAAATATTATAATATATAAATAAGCCTTTTTTCTTTATATTAATACTTTTTAATAATTAAAAATTCTTAAATATATAAATTAATAATAAGTATAATTATTATAAAGTTATTAATAAAAAAACTACTTAAAAACTAAATATAAAAGTAATATAAATACTTATTATATAAACCTTAATTATTATTATTAATAAATATATAGGTTTTAAGATTTTATAAATTATTAAAGGTATAATAAATATAAATAAATAATAATACTTAATATTACTTTATATTATCTTAAGCTTTTTTAAAAATATTATCTTAAGCTTATTATAAATAAAATACTATAATATTTAAATAAACCTTAATTAATATATAATTATTATTAAATTAATAACTAGCTTTATAATATTAAAAATTACTTAATAATAAAATAATCTTTTAATTATATATATCTTAAGATTTATATATATAGTATTAATTTATTATAAAATATATTATTATAATATAAAGATTACTTTATTAATTATTAATTTATAAAAAATTATATAAATCTTTAATATTACTTTTAAGTTTTTTTTATTATAAATCTTAATTAACCTTTAATAAAAGCTTTATTAATATTTTTTAATTAAGCTATATAAATTTATTAATTTTTTTAATAAAAAAAAAGCCTTTAAGTTACTTTTTTATTAAAGCTAGCTTAATTATTATATTTAGCTAGTTAAAGATATAAATAAATATAACTTAAACTTACTTTAAGGCTTATTATATAATATATTATAAAATTACTTTTTTAAAATTTAATATTAAATTATTAAGTTAATAAATAAAGATTAAATCTATACTAACTCTTTTTTAATAATTATTTTTATTTTATTTATTAAAAAAGCTAAAGGTAATTAAAGGTTTTATATTAATTATTATACCTTAAATAAAGTTATAATATAAAATTATTATTTTTTATCTTTAATAAAAAAAACCTTTTACTTTTTTTTAAAGGCTTATTAATTTATAAAGTTAAATATTAAGTTAGCCTTTTATTAATTATAAATTATAAAAAAAAAGGTATACTTTATTATATTTTAAACTTAATTTAAACTTTTTAAATAATTAATTATCTTTTTTAATTTAATTAATATACTTATTACTTTTTAATAATATATTAATAAAATATTAAAAAATACCTTTAATAATTTTATTATAGCTTACTTTAATAATATCTTAATATATTTTAATAAAAGTTATAAAGACTATATATATAAAGTTAAGGTTACTTTATATAGGTTTATAAAAGCTAGCTTAAATATTAATATTAATAAATATACCTTTATAATAAAAAAAATTAAATACTTAAGTTATATAGTTTAAGTAAATAAGTTTATTTACTTTAACTTTAAAAAAATTATTATAATTAAAGATTAAAAACCTTTTATATAAATTAAAGATATTTAAAGCTTTTTAAGCTTTATTAACTTTTATTATAAATTTATTTTTAACTTTATATAAATTATAAAGCTTTTTATATAGTTTATTTAAAAAAATATTTTATTTATTTAAAATAATAAAGTTAATATAGCCTTTAATATACTTAAGATTATTTTTATTTTATATTTAATCTTAATTTAATAAAACCTTAAAAAAGATATAGTTTTTAAAATAAATTTATTTAAATAAGCCTTTAAAAAGTACTTTTTTTAATTTAATAAAAATAATATTTTATACTTAATTATATATTATTTTACTTTTTTTTTTTAATAAAATAAAATTATATTATTTATAATAAAAAGCTTTTTATTATTATTTTTTATTTAAATACTTAAAAAGTTAAATTATAAAGTATAGCTTACCTTTTTTATATATATATTAATTATAAAAATTTAAAATATTTTTTTTATTTTTAATTAATCTTTAAGTAATAAGCTTATTAAGCTAAACTTTTTTTTTAATTTAATTATTATTTTTAATTTTATTTTAAATTATAAATAAAATAGCTTAATACTTTTTTATATTAATAATTAAATAAAGCTAAAAATCTTAAGTAAATTAAATCTTTTTATTTTTAAATATTTTTATAATTATAATATAAAACTTAATTAAAAATAAATTAACTTTATTTTTATTTATTTTTATTAAAAATAATACTTTTTTTTTAATAAATATTACTTTATTTTAAAATATTTATTTTTAAAAACTTTAAAATTAAAATATAATTAAAAATATATTTTATAATTAATAATTAATTATTATATATAATAATTTATAAAAGTTTTTTAAAAAAATAATAATTAAAAAATAAATAAAAAATTATAATATTAATACTTAAAATATATTTATATATTAAAGCTATTTTTAATTTTTAAATTAAAAACTTTTTATTATTATTATTATTTAATATATATATAACTTTTTTATAATAAAATACTTTAAAAAAAATATTACTTTTTACTTACTTTAATATTTTTATTATTAAAATAATATATTATAATTTATAATATAATTTATTTATAATTATTATTATTATAATAACTATATATTATATAAATAATATTAAAGCTTTTTATAATTATTTTTTATTATAAATAAATTTTAAAAATAAATCTTTATAAACTTTATAATAAATTTTTTAATATAAATTAATAATAATTTAAAATTTTTTATAATTATTATAAATAAATTATTAAAATATATTTAATTAAAAATAATATACTTTATATTAATAAAGGCTTATATATAATACTTTAAAGATTATTAATAATATTTTTATAAATTCTTTTTTTAAATTATTAATAATAAAAGATTAAATTAAATAAAATATTTTTAAATAATACTTTATAAATTAATTAAAATTAAGTAACTTTTTTTAATAACTTATTATTCTTAAATTAATAATAATATAAAGTAAGTTAATTAAAAAGTTTAAGTTATTTTATATATTATAATCTTTTTTATATAATATAACTAGCTTAAGTATTTATTAATTTATTAACTTATTTTTAATAAATAAAACTTATTAATATTAAGTATAAGCTTAAATAACCTTTTTAATAAATTTAATATTAACTTTATTTAATAAATAAATATATTTATAATAAATATTACTTTTTTAAAAAGTAAAGTAATAATATTTTTTTATTACTTTAAAAAAAATATAAAACTTACTTAAGCTATAATAGCCTTTATTTAATAATATTAATAAAAAAATATTAATTATAGTTAATATTTAATAAAATATTATTAAATTAATAATAAAGTATAATTATTATTATAATATATTAAAATAAACTACCTTAATAAAAAACTTAATTAATTATATATAAAATATATTATTATAATAATCTTTTTTCTTTTTATTATAAAGTTAAATATTTTTAATAATATTTACTTTACTTTTTATATAAGCTTTATAAAAAAAGCTATTTATAATTTATTATTATTTTAAGTTTTATTAAACTTTAAGCTAAGCTTAATTTAAATATATTTAAAAAGTTAAATAAAGTTAATAAAAAAATATATAATAAAATATATATTAATTATAAAAAACTATTATAATTATAATTAAAAATATTAAGTATTAATTAAATAAATAAGTTATAATATATTTATATAAAAATTATTAAAATAATTTTAAAATATTATAATATTAAATTAATTTAAAATAACTTAAAGTAATATAATATAAATTAATAAATTTATTTTTTTTAAGTATTATATTTTTAATTTAAATTAATTATAATAAAAATATATTATAAATAATATTATATATAATAATATTACTTTTTTAATAATATATTAATAATAATAATAATAATTAATTAATATTAAAAGTATTTTTATTATTAAATAAAAAATAAATTAAAAATAAATAAATTATTATTATTATTTTTAATAAATAAAGATAGTATTAATATAATAAATACTAATACTTACTTAATTATAAAAAAAAATAATTATAATATATTAAGTATTAATAAAGACTTATATTATTTTAATATAAGTATAATTAATAATATTAATATTAATAAGTATTAATTATTATATAGTTATATTACTTTAATTTATTAATATTAAGCTTTTTTTTTAATATATAAAATTTATTTTTTTTTTATTATTATTATTTAAAAATAATAAAAAAAAAAGTTATTATTAAAAAAAAAATAAAATAAATTTATTATACTTTTATTTAATTTATTATTTATAATTATTATAATATTTATTTAAATTTAATAAAGTTTAAAATATTTTTTAATTATTAATATAAAACTTAATAATATTTTTTTAAAAAGTATTATTAAGCTTTTTAAAATAATATTATAAAAAGTTAATAATATTTATTATAAAGTTAATAAATTATAATATATATTAAGTATAATATTAAAGATATTAATAATTTATATTATTTATTATTTTTATTTAAGTATTTTAATATTATTTTTAATTAAGATTATTATATTATTTTTTTTTTTATAAATAATATATTATTTATTAAAATAATAAATATATTAAAAATATAAATAAAATAAAATTAAATAAAGTTTAATTAAATAATAATAAGTATTTTTATTTATATTTATTTAAGTATTATAAATTTAATAAATAACTTTATTTTTACTTTTTTTATATTTTTTATTTTTATTTTAATAAATATTAAAATATAATTATTTTATTTAATAATATATTATAAATTATAAAATACTTATTATAAAGTTAAATTTATTATTAATTAATTTTTAATTTAAAAATAAAATTAATATTTATTAAAATATATTTTATAATTATAATTATATTTAAAAATATATTTTTTTATTTTTTTATTAATTATTAAATACTTAATATATAAAAAGTATATATTATTAATTTATATTAAAGGCTATATATCTTTATTATTAAAGTTTTTTTTAATTAAATAAAGCTTAATAACTTTTTAATATTTTTATTATATATTAATATTATTTTTATATTTAAAAATATTATATTTATAAAAAAAAAATTATTAATTAATATATTAATTAATATTAATTATTATATAAAAAGTTAAAAAAATATATTATTATATTAAAAATAAAGTTATAATTATTAATTAATTACTTTTATAAAAATAAAAAAATAAAATAATAAACTTTTTTAAAAAATTTAAATTTTAAAGTAATAAAGTTATAAAAAAATAAATAAAATTACTTTATATAATAAAAAAGTAAAATAAACTTTATTTAATTTAATTAAAGTATATATTTATATTTTTTTATATATTATAATATTATAAAAAACTTAAATTATAAAATTTAATTAACTTTAAGTATTTTTTATTATAAATAATATTATTTATAAATTATATTATTTTTTTTTTATTTAATTTATAAAAATAATTTATTTAAAAGTTTTTTAAAAATAATATAAAAAAAAAAATATATATATTATAAATTTAAGCTTTACTTAAGCTTTACTTAACTTAAGCTTTATAAAAGCTTAATCTTTATTTAAAGTATTATTAACTTAAGCTTTATAAAAGCTTAACTTTTATTTAAAGTATTATTAACTTAAGCTTTATAAAAACTTAATTTTTTTTTAAAGTATATTTATTTTATAAATATATAATTAATTATATAAAATTATAAAAATATAAATTTTTTTTTTTTTTTAAATATATAAATTTATATTAAAATATTTATTTATAATTATTATAAAGTTAATTTTTTATAATAATTAAAATATATATAAACTTAATAATAATATTAATATTAATAATATTAAGCTTTTATAATTATTAATTATTAAAAAAGTTATTTTAATAATATAATTAAGTTTAATAAATTAAATTATATATATATTTTTTTTTTATTTTAATTAAAAATACTTTTTTTTAAAAATATTAATTATTTATTTATTATTTTTTTATTTATTTTATAAATATTATAACTTTATATTATATTTTAATAAAAAAATATAATATAAAAAAAATACTTTATTAAAATAAATTAAATAATACTTTTTAAATAAAAGTTTAATACTTTTTTAATAATATTTAAATTATAATATTAATAATTAAATATATTAATTAAAAATAATTTTATTATATTATTTATATTAAGTATATTTATAAATTATTTTTAAATTTATTAATATATAATATATATTATTAATATACTTTAATTTAATAATAATAAAAAAAACTTAATTATATATTAAGCTTTTTTTATATATAAAATAATAAATATTTTAAAATATTTTAATATTATTATTATAAAATTTATATTTTTTTTATTAATTAAATATTTATAATAATAAATAAAAAATTAAAATTAAAAAATTTATTAATTTATTAATTACTTAAGCTTAAATTAAGTAATTTTAAAATAATAATCTTTATTATTATATTAAACTTAATATTAATAATAAAATTAAAAATATTTTATAAATTTATTTTTAATTAAAAAAAATATAATATTAATTTTTTAAAGTTTTAAAACTTAATAATATATATAAAATTAATTATTTTTATATATATTTCTTTAAAGTTATAAATTATTAAAAATAAAAATTATAAAAAAAAATTAAAAAATATAAAATATAATAAATAATATATAATTATTAATTTTTTATAAAATAATTATAAAGTTATTATTAAATATAAAAATAATATAATAATTATATTAATTTTTAATCTTTTTTAACTTTTTATTTAATTAATTAACTTTTTATAAATATTTTATTTTTTTAATTTAAAATTAAAAGCTTAAAATTAAGGTTTTTTTTTATTAAAGTATAAAGTTTATATTATTATTTTATTATAGCTTTAATTATTTTTTAATAAGCTAGTATTAATTAATATTTTTAATAATAATAATAAATTAAAAAAAATTATTAAAAAAAATATTATTATTAAAAAAAAAATATTATAATCTTTAATTTAATAATTTTAATTTTTTATAAAGTTATTAAATATATAATATATTAAAATATTATATTATAATTAAATATATATAAATAAATTTAATAATATATATATATTAATTTTAATATAAATATAAATTATTATAATAAAAATAATAATTTTTTATAATAAAAATAATATTACTTTTTATAATAATTTTTATAAATTTTTAATTTAAAATTATTATAAATTATAATATATAATTAAATTTAAATAATAATATTATTAAATATTTTACTTTAATTATTATTATTATTATTATTATTTATTATTTATTATTTATTATTTATTATTTATTATTTATTATTTATTATTTATTATTTATTATTTATTATTTATTATTTATTATTTATTATTTATTATATAACCTTTTTTTAATTATAATAATTTTAAATAACTTTTATTAAATAATTATTTAATAATTATTTTTATATTTTTTTTTACTAATAATAATTATTATATAATAAATATTAATAATAACTCTTTTTTTTATCTTTAGAACCTAATAATTATTAGTATATTCTAATTGTTTCTAGAGGCCTTATTATACTATATAATTTATAAAAATAATAACTATATATTTATAGTTCTTAAAGGCTCCTTTATACTATATAACTTGCAAGAATAGCTACTATATTACTATAGTTCCTAAAGGCTTTATTAAGTTATATAACTTGTAAGAATAGCAGCTATATCCCTTTAGTTCTTAAAGGCTTTATTATACTATATAACTTATAAAAATAGCGGCTATATCCTTAAGGTTCTTAAAGGCTTTAGTATACTTTATAATTTATAAAAATAATAATTATATCCCTATAGTTCTTAAAGACTTTACTATACTATATAGCTTGCAAGAATAGTAGCTATATCCCTGTAGTTCTTAAAGGCTTTACTATACTATATAGCTTGCAAGAATAGCAGCTATATCCCTGCAGTTCTTAAAGGCTTTATTATACTATATAGCTTGCAAGAATAGCAGCTATATCCCTGCAGTTCTTAAAGGCTTTACTATACTATATAACTTGCAAGAATAGTGGCTATATCCCTGTAGTTCTTAAAGGCTTTACTATACTATATAACTTGCAAGAATGGCGGCTATATCCCTATAGTTCTTAAAGGCTTTATTATACTATATAGCTTGCAAGAACAGTAGCTATATCCCTGCGGTTCTTAAAGGCTTTACTACACTATATAGCTTGCAAGAATAGCAGCTATATCCCTGCAGTTCTTAAAGGCTTTATTATACTATATAGCTTGCAAGAATAGTAGCTATATCCCTATAGTTCTTAAAGGCTTTACTATACTATATAGCTTGTAAAAATAGTAGCTATATCCCTGCAGTTCTTAAAAAGTTTACTAAACTATATAACTTATATTAATAATAATCTAGAATTAATTTTATAAATATACTCTTTATTTATTATTTATTATAAATATTACTTAATTATATAAAATATACTATAGTTCTTTATACTTATTTAAATTAATATTAATATACTAAATTATTCTTTATACCTATATATTTCTTAAGTATATATTTCCCTTTATTACTTTATTTATAAAATATTACTTTATATCCCCTTTTTTATCTCTTTTTTATTCTAATTTATTAATAATCTTTTTTTTAAGTACTATATTTTTATTAAAATTAAGCTTAATTTTAAATATTTATTTCCCCTTACTATAGCAAGACTACTATACTTTAAAAAACCTTAAAAGTATATTAATAATACTGCTTAAGGATATGTATATTGTTAAAGCTAATAAAACTATTACCTATGCTAAAGATAACAATCTCTTTTTTTAATAGCTATTATTATTGTTTATAATTACTTTATTTAATTTAGTTATACCTTCTTATACCTATCTCATATTCCTCTTACTATTAATAATATTACTAGTTTATATATCTATCTTGCTTTATTCTTACCTTCACTACTACTACTAATTAAAAGCTACCCTGCCCTTAGTATTAAAGATATAGAAGACTTTGGTTATAATAGTGATAATATAATAAGTATTTATAATAATACATTAGTGCTGCTTGTTTGGCAATCTTTTAATTTTTATTTAATATTAATTAAAAATTACTTTAACAGCATAAAGCAAGAGATTAACTAAGAGAGAATCAGCCTTGCTAATGAACTACTTTATTAATATATTATAGATAGCTTGCTATTAATATACAACCTTAATTCCTTAAATAAGGAATTATATAAACTTATTGAGAATATTATAAATTAACTATATATTTTATTAACTACATTAAGTAAATGCAATAAAAACAGTAATAGTCCTTTATAGTTAAGTAATCTATCTTACTTCTTTATTTAAACTATAATGCCTGCTACCTACTTATAAGAATTACTATAACTATACTAACTATAATAACTATAACAATAGCTATAATAATAATAATAATAACTATAATAATAAAAATAATAATAACTATAATAATTAATACTATTTATAGGCTGGCTAGCTAAAGGAACTTTAAGAAATAACAAGGATAAAGATGGTTTTTAGAAACCTATACCTTAAGGCCTGCAAGAGTTCTTTAAAGTATACCCAGCTAGTTAATCTAACCAATACTAGTTGCTAAACTAAGATAATAACCTGTATAGCCTAAGGCTTTAAAACCTTAGCTATAGATTATAGCTCTAGTATTATTTAAAGACTAAGGATATATTTATTGCTTTATATTTTATTATTTACTTAAATAGCTAGGATACCTTTAGTATACTTATCTAGGCAGTAAATATTAATATTATTAAAGGGATGCTATTTTTAAAGGTAGAACTAGCAGACTTACTCTTAAAGCAGGTAATCTTTATACCTATCTTTTTTTAAGGCTAAGCCTAGGCTTTAACTACTCTTAAATATTAAGTAATTACTTATTATAATTAGTTAGCAAGTATAGTTATATTCTTTAACTCTTTTAAATATAATGCTATATATATCTTTAAAGTGTAATAAATAATAGCTTTACTAGCTAAAATACTAAAGCCTAACTAATTACTATTATACCTTAACATACTTATAATTATACTATAGTAGTTATTATAGACTTATAGTATAATTATTATTAAGTATATATATACCTTTATTACTATAGCTTGCTTTACTTAAAGAGTTACTGCCTTTAGCAATATACTTAACTAGGTATTATTATTCTAATAGTAAGAAGAAGATAAGATATAGAATATATAAGTATTAAAGAGATAAAGCATTAACTTCTAGGTTTATACTATAAAGAGCTATCTCTTTAATAACCCACTACTTTAAAAAGAGATATTATTATTTTAACTACTTTAAGCCCTTTTATAATTAATAAGTATATAAATAATTAATAAACCTTAAGATATTATAATAAATAAAGATAATAATCCTACACTTTATAATAACTATATACCTAAAGACAACCTTATAGCTTAAAATAATACTATACTATAAAACCTATACTAGCTATTAGTAATTAAATAGTCTGGCATTTAGGGCTGTTTATTATAGCATTATTAAGAATAATATAAAAAGGTTATAAACAGGTTAATTATTAATGCTTATATTAATAATAACTATATATTAATAAGTAATATCTAGCGTGCTTTAAAGGGGCAAGCTATAGTTAGTAAAGAGAAACTACCATGCATGCTAAACTTAAAGGAAGACTTGCTAAGACCTAGGGCAAGTTCTTACTTTACTTAAGAGCACCTCTTTAGTACCCTTAGGTATAATGCACTTGCAGCTATAATATAAAGGGTATTTAAAGGGGCAGTTAATAAAGAAGGCCTGCCTCTGCAGCTCTGCCTTTACTATTACTATAGAGTTAATATAGTAGTAGTAAAGGCTGTAGTTAAGTAAATATTTAATATTAATAATATATATACCTTCTTACTCTCCTTTATAATAGCCTATTAAAGCATCTAGTAAAATGCAATATAAAAAGCAACCTTAAATATAATTAATAATATCTACTTAAGCCTAAAGGTACTATAGTTAAAAAGGCAGACCTTAAGTAAATAGTTAATAAAGCAGCTACTTTATTTTATACCTAACTACTGCTTTAGCTAAATAATTAAGATAGTTAATACTTATATCTAGGTCTTCTTCCTAGCCCTGTATAAAGGCAACTTGGCTAACTAAGCTAACCTTATAGGTTAGATATACCTCCTGGCTAAATAATATAAATACTAGTTTAATTATATAATACTTTTAGCTATTTAAGAGTTTATAGTCTTGTAGAATATACTATAGTACTTTTTAAGATTATATATAGCTGCTTATATTAATATAAAGGCATTAATAAAAGGCTACTTATATAAAAAGGATATTAATATACTGCTTTTATAAATAATAAACTATATACTTAAGCTACAGGAGCTAGAAAGTATTTAAAGCAAGATACTAAATAAGGCCTATTATTATTTAAAGTACTATAGTATATATTTACTTATAGGCCTTAAGAATATAAAGCTTAAGTTTATATTTAAGACCCTTTTTTAAATATTTATAATATAATTAACTAAATAAAAGCATATTATTAATAAGTACTATATTAATAATAACACTACTTATATTAATATTAAATATTAATTTATACTATACTTTAGCTTTATATTAAAAAATAATATTTTATTATAATAAAAGTATTACTTAAATAATATTTAAAGATTGCAGTAGGTATAAAGCAAGGTTAATAATATTAATGCCTTATTTTATAGCAAGCCTTACTTACTTAAGGTAAAGTACTATTTTATATTATTTTATAATATTACTAACTTAATTATTATAGCCTTGCAAGATAGTATTAAGTTTTAGTAAGGCTTTATCTATAGCTAGTTCTATAACTTAATTAAAGTACTATTTAACTTAACTAAGACCTTCCCTTTTTAATTACAAGGCCTTAAATCTTTAGCGCTTAACCCTGTATACCTTAAGGACTAGAATAATACTATAAAGGGCCTTTATGCCTATATAGCTATACTAGTTAAGGGCTACTATCTCTATAAGGTGTGTATAGATATTAATATACCTTTACTTATAGTTAATAAGCATAAGGTAAAGGATAGCTATGCATTTTACTTTAAGGTTTAAGCTAAAGATTAGGTCTTAGTTTTACTTCTTTACTAAATTACTTAAGCCTTACTGCCTGCTAGTATAAATACCAGGCTGCTATACTTTACTATCTTATTTATTAATATAGCTAGGTTCTTAAGGGTATTTATTAACTATTAATACTTCTTATTCAAGTGCATCCAGTTTATTACCTTAATTAAGTTCTCCTTAGCTAAAACTATAGTTATAGTTCTAGCACTCTATAGCCTAAGGTTCTCTTACTTATTATCCTTTATTATAATAAAGCTAATATTATAAAAAGATAGGTAAATACTTAAGTAAAAGGGGCGCTATATTAATAATAAGGCTAGAGCTAGAGGTAGGGGCAAGGGCAAGGGCAAGGGCAAGGGTAATGCCCCTTTAGAGTAAAAAAGGCTTAAAATGCATTATACCTCTTAAAATTATAGTTTTAAATAGTAGCTCTTAGGCAAGTTTAATTAAATAATATGCTAATTCTTTAATAAAGTAATTAACTACTTAATAATAAGTAATATAGTACTTTAACTAGATTATTAATAATAGTAAAAAGCTATATAGAATATCTAGAATATCTATTACTATATATAGCAGGCTTAAAGGTAGCTTTAAAGGTATAATATACCTAGTAATATAGTAGCTAGGTTAACCTAGCTAAAATACCTATATAATATAGTTATAAAGGCTTTTAACTATAATATATAGTAAGAGATATATAAATCCTTTAAGTAGTATACTAAGCTAATTATTAATAATACTATAAAGCTAGCCTACCTAAAGTCTTAATTACTTATTTACTTTTATAATACTATAGCCAGCCTTTTTAATAACTATAAACTTAAGGTTAAGTATATTAAACTATACTATACTATTAATAATAAAATATAGTTACTATATATTTAAATACTTTTTAAAAAGCTTTTTTCCTTACTTAACTACTATAGTTCTATTAATATAAAAAGTAGCTAAAAGTTATACCCTTTTTATATTATTATATAGCTTAATCTAAAGATAATCTTTTTTAAACTTAAAGAAAAGGCTATTAAAGTATAGTATAAAAACCTCTTCTCTTTAATTATAGCTACTTATTAAATACTACTATAGCCTTTAAGGATTACTTTTATATTATTAATAAAAAAGTATAGGCACTATAAGATAAGGAGGTAATATATATAGGTATTTATTATCTATAAGCTAGATAATTATAACTTAAGCAGTATAATAATTACTAACTAAGTACTTAAGTTTTAAATAAATAATTACTATAATAAACTTTTAATAACCTAAGAGCTGGCTAAGGCAATAAGCCTAAAGGCTAAGCTATAGCTAAATACTATACTTTCTTTAAGAGCTATCTTAAAGTATATAAAGACTAGTATATAATTAAACAAAATCAAGTTTAACTATATTATTATACCTTTAAAATACAGGCTTATTTACCTAATAGTTAAACTAAAAACTCTACCCTAGCTATACCTTATCTTTTTAATCTAAGATAAGATATTAATTAAGCTTAATATATTATTTATATAGTTAATTTAGTCTTCTCTACCTAGCTAGTTATTATAATCTTTAATAACCAAGTAATATAATAAAAATTAATTTACTTTTTTTAATAGATTTATTAATTTAAGAAAATATTTATTATAAAGTTTTATAAAGTTATCTACCTTACTATATAACTTAACTTTAACCTTTAATAAACTAGACTTACCTTTTAGACTAACTAAATATCTTTAAATAAATATACCTTTATAAAGTTAAATAACTATACTAATATAATATTAATAAATAAATAAGCTAATAGAGTATTTTTAAATAAAAAGACTAATATAATATATCTAGATAGATATATATAAAAAGAAAACTAGATTAATAAATATAATTATTAACTTTAATAAAAGCTTATAATTAGGTATATAAGTCTTTAGTTTAATATTTATACTCTTAATAAAAATCTAATTAACTTTATTTATAGTCTATAATTTATTTTTATTTATTATAAGTTAACTTTATTATTTATTATAAGTTAACTTTAACTTAAAAAGATAGTTAATAAGTTTTTATAAATAACTTATTAATTATAACTATTTACCTATAATAAATAGCCTTAAGGAACTAAAGGTAAAAATCTTTATAAAAGGTAGTAGCAGTTCTTTAAAGATATTTAGGATTAACTATAGATTATATATATAAAATGCTAATTACAGTCCTTAAGAATTATTATAATTATATAATTTATAGTAAGTTAAAGATAAACTAGGTAATTATATATATAAAATATTAATTATAGTCTTTAAAAATAATTATTATAAAAGATATAACTTAATAGTTAATACATTAAGGAGGTAAAGTTTAATTAGTAGATCTTATATAAAGGATGCTAATTGCAGCCTTTATAAACAAATATAACTATATATCCCCTAGTAATTTAATAATAGTCTTTTAAGCTAGTAAGGATAAGGCTAGGTAATTATATATATAAGACATTAATCTTAATCTTTATAAATAAGTATTATAAAAGCTATAACTTAGTAGCTAATATATTAAGGAGGCTAGATTTAGCTAGTAGATCTTGCATGCAGGATATTAATTATAGCCCTTAAGAATATTTATTAATAGTTAAGGGGCTAAATAAGTATTCCTTAAGGCTGGTTAATTATAATAAAGAAAGTGTTTAAGAATAATTATTAAAGGAGATATAATTACTTAGCTACCCCTTAAAGATAAAAAGGGAATTATAGTTAACTTTATGCAATAACCCTTATTTAATAATATAATATAAAGAGAATTCTAAAAAAAATAATAAGGGTTTAAATATAAGTTTATAATATTATTATTAATTATAGTTTAATTATTAAAAAAAAGTATATTATTAAGGCCCTAGTCCTTAAAAAGGGTAATATTAATTAATTATATAACCCTTAAGTATTATTTAATATAATATTATATAATAATTAAGTTAATTAAAACTCTTTTTTATTATATATATTTTTACTTTAACTAGTATATATAGGCCACCTGGTATTTAAGAATAGGTATAAGGATAATAAATATTATATAATAGCTATTTTTAAAGGCTAGCCTTAGCCTATCCCTCTTTATCTTTTATATAAATATTAAAAAAAATAAAATATTAAAATATAAAATATTAAGAAATAAATATTTAAAAATAATTATTATATTTTATATAAAATAAATATTATCTTTATAACTTAACTTTATTTTTATTTAAAATAAAATTATTATATTAAAAATAAATAATATAATTTATTATTTTAAAAAAAAACTATATTTAATTATTATATTTTATAATTAAAAGATAATACTTAGGCCCTAGAAATAAGCATTAGTATAAAAGGGTGTATATACTAGATTTTATAGCCTAAGAGCTAGTTATTAAAGCGCTAGGTAATAATAGCTATGCCTTATAGTAAATATAAGGTAGTAGATATTAATAATAATAATATAGGTAATAGCTTTTTAATTCTTAGATTTAATTTTATAGCTAGTCTTAACCTATATTGCCTTGCATAGACTTTATATAAACTAGAATATTTACTAGCCTAGCCTTAAACTATCTATTAAGGTATATAACCTAAAAACTAATTACTATAGTATTTATTATAGTTTACTTTAATAACTAATTTAAAATAAGTAAGGCTATATACTAGGCTTTACTATAATTAAGATAGATGCTTTAAAATAAAAGTTTAGTTATAGTCCTTTCTTAAATAATTATTATAAAGAGAGATATTATAAAGTAGAATATTATTTATAGTAATAGTAGTAAATAGATTGTAGCTTAATTAACTGTTTATTATAGCCTGTTAATAATTAATAAAGATATAGATAATAATTAGCTTGCTTTATTTATATTATAGAATAAATAACTTTATAAATTAGTATTATTTTTAAATAAAGGGAGGGTTACTTAAAGAGAAATAGTAGGTTATAGTAAATATAAGCAGTATAAATATAAATAACAGCCTTTTAGTTCTTAAATTTAATATAGTAACCCTGCTAGATATAATTTATCTAATCCTGACCTATATTGCTTTATATAAACTCTATATAAACTAGAATATTTACTAGCATAGACTTTATATAAACTAGAATATTTACTAGCCTAGACTCTATATAAACTAGAATATTTACTAGCCTAGACTCTATATAGATATCAGTACCTAACAGACTGACAGACCAGACTGACCCTATATAGTATAGCCTAGTGCAACACTATACTCTAGTACAGTACTATAAATACCACTAGCTTTAGATATATATTTAAAAAAATTAAGCTTTTTATATTTACTAAATTTAATGCTTAATAAATAGTAATAATTATATATTAAGGTTGTAATAACCTAATATTAGTTCTTTTAGTCTGCTAGATTATTTTAATCTACTAAGTCTATTTAATACCATCTACTTATTTACTAATTCCCTTTATCCTTGCAGGAATTATTTTAGCCAGGGCTTATAATTTCAGCCTAGACTAGTAAATTAACTTAATAAATATATTTATTTACCTAGACTAGTTATTATAATACTACCTACCTTACCTTAACTAACTTAACTATATTAAATACAGCGCTTTTATTACTATTAATATATTCACTATATTCTTATTTAGTTAAATAGGTAGATAGGTAAACTTCTAGCAAGGTGTTTAAGAAGTCACTCTAAGGCTAGCAATAATAACTATTACTAAAGGGCTTTTCTTACTAAGACTCTAGTATAAATAGTCTAGTTTAATAACTAGACTATCTAAGTGTAATAAAGGCCCTCTAGCTACTAGCTAACTAAAAGAGTCCCTTTAATACCTCCCCTCCCCTGCTAGTATTATTATACTTTATTAACAGATAGTTATCTTAATAACTGTCTTTATAATAGGCAAGAGCAGCTAGGGAACTTAAACTTAAACTAAAACCCAAACCTAAACCCAAGACCAAGGCCTAGGCTAAGGACAAACTTAAATACAAGCCTAAGCCCCTCTATCTATACACAAGACTAATATTACTTATACCTAAATACAAACTTAAGCTCCTTTATTAGTATATAAAAGTAATATTATTAATTATACCCTATATATTTAGAAATCTTAGCAAGTATAATTATAACTCTTTTAGTTATATTATACCCCCTGCCCCCCTTTTACCCTAATCTCCTACTATATATAGATCTATAGGTATATAGATACACTTAAGGACTACTATACTATATTAACCTTCTAGCCTCTACCTATAATTAATAACTACCTAAATATACTTTATTTTTATAACTTTATTAATAATAATAAACATACTTAATTACCTTAATCTACTTTATTAAAGGGTGTAAACCTTATTACCCACTCTTAACCCTCCTCCCCCTATCCCCTCTTGTATACTAGAGATAATAGATAATAATGCTTAATAAGCGCTAGGTTTATTAATAACTTTATTAAATAAATAGTTTAACTAATTATTTAATTACTTAATGCAGGCAGTATAGCTAATTAATAACATGCCTTAATTATTTAAAGACCCTTAGAAGCTAATTAAAATTAGATTTTTTAACCTTAATATTATTAATAATTAAGTTAATAAGGATGTTATTATTTAGAATAATATTAATTAATTTACTAAAGGCATTTATAAGAATGCTATAAATTAAGATAGAATTAATAATATATATATTAATCTTCCTTAACTTCTATATAGTCCTGCCCTTTATTAATAAGGATTACTCTTATAACTTAAAGAGAAAGATATTATTAAAGCATTTATTAATGCCTAGATCTAGGCTCTCTAGCAATAATTCTACCTTAATTAAGTAGATGCTATATAGGCGTTAATATAATAATAGTATATAAATACTAACTGCTAGAATAGCAAGGATATCTGCCCTTAAGTAATAAAGTTTTTCTATATTATTTATACAGTAGGCTTTATTACTTTTAGCTAGCAGCTTATGTAACTATATTTATATATTAATCTTAGTCTTTATAAATTAATCTTTAAACCTTATTTATTAATAATAAAAATTAAGTATTTTAAGTACTTAAGAGAAAAATAGCAGGTATATTATATAGCTCTCTTTAATAAACCTATAGATAGACTCCCTTTAAATACCTGCATGCTTTATTAATAGTACTAACTAGCCTTTCTTATAGCATCCTATATTATTAATAATAATCTTAATATAGTATACTTTAAATAATACTATAATAATACTTAAGGTAACCCTTTATTAATTAACTAAGAATCCTTTAGCTATAATATAACTAGCAGTACTAGATAATTCTATCTTTATTAAGGCGCGCCCGCTAGCTAAGGCAACTTCTATAGTAAAAACCAGGAATGCCTACCAGGTAAATAAAGATATAGCTAAGGTTATAATAATATCTATAGGGAAATATTTTAATAGTAAGGCAAATTCTAGAATAAATAGCCTAAATAGATTAATCACTAGCGATTTTATTAATAATCTAAATTTATAGGCAATGCTAATACTGCTAATTAGTTAAAGGATGTATATATTAATATTAATAATAGTAAAGCTTAATAAGTTAAGGCTAACTTAAAAGCATAAGGCTATTAAATTACTAAGGAGTTTAAAGACTTTAACTATAATAACCTTTATATAGATTAAAATGCAAACTATTTTTATTATATTTATTCCCTCTTTATAATACTTAAATACAAACTAGACAAGCCTATATAATTAATTCTACTCTTTAAGCCTTATTAATAATAGAATAATATAGATAAACTGCACTAATATATATACTATAAATACAATTAATAGTTTCTATTATAAAGGATATTTATAACTTATATATTTTTTAACACTTATTAGCCTTGCTAGCAGCAGTTAGGCCCAGCCTTACCAGCTCCCCTTACTACTACCTCACTCACCTTTTAACAAAACCAAGTCATTAAGGCATAACCTAACCTTACTATTAATAACTTAACTAGATACACCTATACTAAAATTAATTTAAAGTTTAATCTAAACAGCCTGACTATAATAACTATAGTTAATATAGGTTGTTTAAATATAATTATTAATAAAGACTAGTTATACTGCTACTTAATTAATACAAAATACTTTACCCTTAACAAGCTTAATTATATAAATACTATTAATAATCTTATTATTATAATACAAAAGGCTTAATTTAACTTCTATATAATAAGATATTAAAATAGCACTTTAGTATAAGTGCACTTTTATACTAAAGCCTAGATTAAAAAAAACCTTAAACTTAATATACTTATTAGCAATAATTTTATACACTGCTATAGCCTAGACCTAGTAGTAACTAAAAATAGTCTATAGGTAAGGTCTATATATAGTATAATAATACCCATGCATATTAACTAAAAGACTAACCTTATTAATAAAAGAGTTATTATTGCTAAAACCATAGTAATACTGCCCTATAGTTTAGCTTAAGTAAAGGTTTATTATAAAAGACTTAAGAAGTATAATCTATATAATACTATATAAATATACTATTTTATATTAAAGGTTATAGGTATAATAGATTATATTTGCATTATAAACACCCTAAGGGTAGACTATAAGTATAGTTAAGTATTAGTGGTTAATTCTTTAGATTCTTTACTTATACTGCGCTAAAAGTAGTAAGTAGGTTCCTTAGCTAACTATAATAGCGATAGTTATTCTTTAGTTTCTAATATATAAGCCTAAATACTCTAAGAGTGCATAAATAGCTAATTAGCAGTAGATATTATACTAATAAATTTAATAGAGATAGTGATAACTATAATAAATACTAAGGTTAATAACTACTAATAGTCTGCTATCCCTAAAGATTATGCCCCTTTAGTAAAGTAAGGCATAATAAAGAAACTATTTAACTTAAAAGAGTGAATACTACTTAATAGTATATATATCTATAATAATAACTTAATAAAAGCTAATAAAATACAGTAATTAGTAGAGAAATATAATATCTAGTAAGACTAAGGCATTATCCTTATACTAGAAGAAGATAAGATAAAGGTTAACCTTATTAATAATTAATAATACTAAAAAACACTAACTTGTATATATCCTCTAGGCATAAAGGACTATAAGTTCCTTAATAAGATAATAAACACACTATATACCTAGGGCCGCGCTAGCTAGATAAAGCAGCTAATACCATTTAGCTGCCCTATCTTTATAGTCTAGTAAATAGTTAATAATATTAAAAAAGATTATATAGTTATTAACCTATAACTATTAAACAAGATTACAGTACTTAATATATACCTTATTTTATTACAAAAAGAAATTATTATATTATTACAAGGTAAATAGTATATTATAGTGCTAGATACATCTACATTCTTCTACTAGCTGCCTATTTACTCCTAATATAAAGATTATATAGTCTTAATTAGTCTATAAGGTCTAGAAATATTATATATTATTATTATAAGATATAAAAACTTACTTTTTTTTACTTAATGGTTTATAAACTAGAAATTATACCCTTACTATAAATTTATAAAAGTATATATTAATAATATTATTATTTTAAGTAATACCTTTACTAACTACTATAAACACTTAGAACAAGTTTTCGCCTTATTTACCTAACTGCATTTAATAATTTTACTATTTAAAACTTTCTATGCCTACTTATTAATTTAATTACTTAGATTTTAGGTAGATGCTCTTAGACTGGTGATAATGCAAGAATAGATAGAAGGATTAGTAAAAATCTAAATATTAATAAACTTAATGGATCTAGAAACCTACCTTAATATAGCTACTTTTTTATAATATTTTATTTATCACTTCTAGCACAAGGCCGCTCCTTTAAAAGCATAGAAAATATAGCTATTAGTATAACTATAATAAGATAGATAAAAAATTAATAAAATAAATAAAAAGGCTTGTTATTTTAAACTATAAAAAGTTACTTTTAAGCCTATAGCAATAAAGCGAGATATATTTAAGATTCTTTAATAATAATTAATTAAAGAACTCTAGCTGCATTATTATAACCCAGCTAGATTAACCTTTTTTAAATTAAATACTAGTAGTAAAGGTATAGGACTATTTATTTTTTATTTAAAAAGCGATTAATAGCTTCCCCCTATAGTGCTGCAGCAATAAATACAGCCAGTAATGTTTTTTAACTACCTGCTAGCACTTATAGAAACTAGATATAAGCTAACTAAGCTTAAGGTAGCTTGTCTTGTTTAGGCATGTTGCAAGTTGTATATATTAATTTAGTTATACTAAATACTAGTTAAAGTCCTAACAGACTACTAAGCTATTAAAGGTATAGTAAAGTATACTACTATAATAATAACTAACTTAATTAAGGTTAATTAATAATTTATAATAGCATTTATTTATTTAAGCTAATTCTAGCTTAACATTTATTATATCTTAAGTAAGATAAATCTAGTCCTAGATGCATTATCTAGGCTGCTAGTGGAGCCTGATCTAGCTAAGCCTTAGCTAAAAGCTAGCGAATTAGATAATATCTAGAAAAATAATATTTATTTTACTATAATAATTATTACTATTAATCTAGATTTAAAGTAGAAAATATAATAAAGTTATAAAAATAATAAGTATTTTAATATTATTATTAATATTCTAGAGTTTAATATTAAAAAACTAATAGAAATATTAATAAAATATTACAACAAGCTAATCAAGATACTATTCTCTTATATAGATAAACTAATATATTAACAAGATATTAATAATTATAATTTCCTTTATATTCTATATAACTATATTAAAGACATCCTGCAAATAGCCTATAATAATTAATTCTATACTAGCTTATGCAAGATAATTATAGCCCTTAATAGCCTTAGTATACTATAACTTGCTAAGACAATCCAGGACTATATCTCTTACTGCCTACAGTACTTAATAAATTAAATAAATATATAAAAATCTATAAGGGAGCTCTAGCCTATATAAAGCTAGGCGCAACTATACTATATAGTTACTATAGACTTTATTATCAGCCTTTTATTAGAAACTCTATATTTATTCTAAAAGCTACTTAATTATAATTATAACTTTAATACTATAATAATAACTATATATAAATAGTTAAGAAAATCTATCCTTATCTTAAGATTAATAAAGTATATAGCTAAATAATAAGCCATAGTGTATCTTTATACTTTACTGCTTTATAATTAAGGCATCCTAAGAATTATTATTAATAATAAAGATAGCAAGTTTATATTTAACTTTTAGCAAGCCCTCTTTATAGCACTAAGCACTAAGCTTGTAGTTAGCACTAGCTATCACCCTTAAATAAATAGTATATTTAAAAAAAAGAACTAAATAGTAAAAATAGCTATATAGTATTATATAGTAATATTAAACATTCTATAGATAAAAGTTATACTAGCTCTTTAATTCACCTTAAATAATACCTATAGTATGCCTATAGGCTGCAGTCTTAATAAGCTAACCTTAAGATTTAAACCTTTAAGTATAATAAACTTAATAAAGATAAACATTCACCTAGACTAAGATGCATTAAATACTTTATAATAACTATTTATTAAAGATGCTAAATATTTTATAAAAAAGGCTGCTATTAATGCTAAATACTTTTATAACAAGCATTATTAACCTATTAGCTTTAAGCTAGGCAATAAAGTATATCTATATCTATATAAAGGCTATTATTTACTAAAAAAACCTTTTAAGAAATAGTCCTAGCAGTAAGCAAGACTATTTAAAGTACTTGAGAAGATTAGACCCCTGGCATACCAGCTCAAGCTGCCTGTTAAATAGTATATTTATAATATTGTATTAGTTATATACCTTTACCCTAGCCCTTTAACTAACAACCTTTATAAATAACAACCTACTTTATTAAAGGCTATTATAATTAATAGCCAAGTATAATAAAAAGTAGAAAAACTAGTTAAGCAATAACTTAACAAGTATAGTTAGTATCTATAAATTAAGTATTTTATATAATAGCATAATTATAGCCCTAAAGATAACTAGTAGGTTAAAAGAAGGGAACTTATATAAATAGTAAAAGACTTAATAAGAGACTTTAAGACTACTTACTTAATAACTAAGTTATATCTAGACATGCTAGAGACAATAATAATAAATATAGTTCTTTAAACTAATATATAGGTATCTCTACTAGCATAAAGAATATTATCTTAACTATCTATTAACAAGCAGGCGCTAGCTGCTATAGTCACTAGGCAGCCAGATACCTAGACTGCCTAGCTTTAAAATATAATATAAAAAAAAAAAAAAAAAAAAAAATTAGTTTTTTTATAAATTTTAATAAATAAACTAAGCAGTACCTTTACTTTTCTTTCCTTTTATATTCACTACTCTTATAAAAATTAGATTATTAATATTGCTATTAATCCTTTAACCTTTATTATCCCTTTCCTTTTATTATATACTGCTATTCTTTAATTAAGACTATTATACCCTATAAATAAAGACTATATAATCTTATTATGCATACTAACCTATACTCTGCCTTACTTAATATTGCACTAGATAATAAGTTTAAGAAATTAAAAAAGGGCTATTATAAACTTAATGCAGTAAATATAGTAATATTATTATAAAAGGATAAGACAAGATACTATAAGGTCTTTATTAAAGGCATGTTTTAAATAATCAGCCTTAAACTAGATTAATACCTTTTATACTTTGCTATATATATAAGTAAATATATAATAATAGGCGTGCTTAAAGCTACTACTTAGTCCTTATAGGGTGGCTATAGGGATATAGTTATTAAAGTAAGATAGATTGCTATATAGATAGAATAAATAGGCTAGTACTATATTCTAAATGCCTTAAGTATAATAATAGCTATTATAGTTAAATACATAAGGAAAATTAATATAGATAGCATGGATAATACTATAATTATATTATTGCATTATAAAGTTTTTAAGTTTACTTATATATTTATAATAAACTTTAATACCTGCCTTAATAAAATCCTTTAAATAGATTAAGTATAACTAGGCATAATGTTAATAATACTTAAGTAAGGGGATAATAATATAGCTAAGATAAAATAAGCTAAAGTATTAAAGGCAGTAGTTATAATAAATAAAGATAATAATAATAAAAATACAGCTAGTTTTATACTTATTTACTAGCAGTATAAAGCACTAGGAATAAGATAATAGAAATTACTACCTTTACTACTTATTATTATAATAATAAAAATAACTATTACTTAAGAAAAAATAATTAGGTATATTAAGGAAGGAATAACTGCTATCTATATATAGAAATAGAATAATAAACTTAATACCTACCTTAACTATATCTTAACTAAGGCTATTATAAAGGTGCTACTATAGGAAAGCAAGCTATAGTTAAAGGGATAGGTAATATAAGTAAACAAGCCCTATGTTAGTAATTAGGTTTAAAAAGCTATAGAGGATCTATTAATATATAAATAGATCTATTTAAAGGAAAAACCAGGTCTAGCAGTGTGGTTAGATAAGGGACTAATAAATACTATTATTAGCAACCTTAAAAAGTTGGTCTTAATAAATAACTTATCAGCAGCTGTTATTTAATAATAGATATATATTATCTTTAACTAACTCTATATATATACATGCTATACAGATGCTTAATAAGATTATTAAATAATGAAAAAATTTAATAATATAGTATAGTTAATAGACAGGGGTATATTAGTAATTATAGACTAATTAACAAGCATAAAGGATATAGTAAATAAACTAAAATAGCTATATACTATAGCCTTTAGAGATGCTAGATTAGATAATGCTATACTATAAGCATAGATAATTAAGATAATTATTTTTTCTTAAAAAGGGGCACTTATTAGTACCTAATAGACTAATAGACTAGACTGACCTTATATAGTGTAGCCTAGTGCAATACTATGCTTTAGTATAGTACTATAAATACCACTAGCTCTAGATATATATTTAGAAGAATCAAGCTTCTTACATCTACTGAATTTGGTGCCTGACAATAGACTAGAATATTTACTAGCCTAGACTTTAAATAAACTAGAATATTTACTAGCCTGGACTTTAAATAAACTAGAATATTTACTAGCTTAAACTTTAAATAAACTAGAAAATTTACTAGCCTAGACTTTAAATAAACTAGAAAATTTATTAGCCTAGTCTTAAGCTATTTACTAAAGTCTATAGTCTAAGAACCAACTACTTAAGCACTAGATAATAATAACTATACTTTATAATGAATGTAAGGTAGTGGATATTAATAATAATAATATAAGTAATAGCCTCTTAGCTCTTAGATTTAATATAGTATCCCTACTAGATTTAATTTACTTAATTATAACCTATATCCTTTTATAAAGACTTTATATAAATTAAAATATTTACTAATGCAGACTTTATATAAACTAGAATATTTACTAGCCTAGCCTTAGACTATATAAACCAGACCCTTAACCTTAACCTTAATTCCTTCCTTTTTTTTTTCTTCTTTTTTTATTACTTAAATTAATAAAGTTAATAAGTATTTTTAAATATTAATTTACCCTCTTTTATATAATTTCTTACTGCCTTTTTATTTATAATTATTATAGTCTTTTTAATCCCCTTTTTACCTTCTTTTTTTTTTTTATCCTTCTTTCCTTAATTTTTATATTACTTTATCCTGCTAGTATTAATTAATATTTAATAAATTAAGATTAACTATTACTTAATATACTTATTCTTAAAAAAACTACTACCCTCTTTTTTACTATTTATACTAAATAAATATAGCTAGTTATATATTTTAAAAATAAGTTATTTAATAAAGTTAAAATTAATAACTATAGTATTTATAATAAAGCCTTAAAAATAGTTACCCCTTAACCTAGTTAATAAATTATTAATAATAATACTAAGGGTTAAGGGTTTAATATTAATAATAAAGGTATTATTATATTTAATAAATATAATAATATAGCCCTGCCTTTTAATAAAGATTTTAAAGACTTTAAAGATTTTAATAATAAAGCCCTTATTAAATATATAATAAAGCTTGATTAAATAAAGGGCCTACCTGTTTTAAAATACCTACAGCCCTTTAACCTTATCTTTAAGTTTAAGTTCTATACCTAGCTAACTATCTAGCTAAATAAAGTTAAATTAATAACTGCTATTGAAAAATAGATAATAGGCTATTAAAGTTGCCTTTAGTATACTAGGCTATTAAGGTTTAAGTTACTATAAAATAATAAAAAGCTCCTTGCTAATTACCTAAGGTTTTTAAGTATACCTTAGTTCTTATATTTTATAGATTTTATTAATAAGATTTCTTTTTTATTATTATAGTTATTTAGTAATAATTAAGAATAGTAGATATAACTTAATAAGTGTTTTAATAGATTTAGCGCGCTAGTTGTTATATTAGAATAAGTATTTTAATAACCCCTTTATAGCAGCTGTTTTTTTAAAATAGCTGTTATATTTTAGTAACTATTCTTAAAGGCAACCTCCTTATTCCCTTATATTTTCTTTATAATAATTAGCTTTTTAAAATAAGTATTATATTTTAGTAAATATTTTTAAATATAGTGTTTTTATTACTATACTTTTTTTTTAAGTTTTAATTCTAGAATTATAATTATATCTAGTAACTATATATAGTAGCCTTTATATAAAGCTTATAATATTATCTAGACTAAGCTAAGTATTAACTTATTATAGCTTTAAAAGTTTTATATTTACTTACTAATTTATACTATTAATATACCTTAAAATAAGGTTTAAAACTTTTAATTACATAAAGATTATAAAGATATTTTTTTAAATGAAAAGAAGATAAATCTTAGTTAAAGGCTCTTTTAGACTAAAGCCCCCTTAATAGTATCTTTATCTTTACTTTATAGGTTAATGCTATTATTTAAGATTAAGATACTATCTTAATAAAAGATATTAACCTTATCTTAAGTATTATTACTTATATATATAAACTTATTAAGGTAAATACTTATTAATTTTATTAATATATAGTATTTAATATAAATAAAGACCTTAAAGAGTTAATATAAAATATATATTATAAAGATTAAATATATATATATATAGTTATTTATTTTTTTAAAAACTAATGCTATAATAAAAAAAAAGTTCTTAAGTCTAGATATATAAGATATATTAATATATAAGGCAGGGTAGAATATTTAAAGATTTATAGCTATATAATATTAAATATTATAGCTTTTATAGTTAATATAGAAAAAAAGTATAACTTAATTATTATATTTAAGATTTTATATAAAAAAAGTATACTAAATCTAGAGTTTAATAAGGCTATTATTTACTAACTAACTTAAAAAGTATTAAATTATTAAATTATTATTATGCTTAATACTATAGACTCCCTTTATAAAATATTTAATAAAGAGTGCTAAAGGATTATAATTAATATTAATAATATACTCTTTAAGGTTATTATTAAGTCTATTTTAACAATACTATAGCTTATTACCTTTAAAATCAACCTTATTAAAATACTAAAGAAGATAGTCTTTAAGAAATAGTAGTAAATACTTATTACCCCTTAAGAGCTTAACTAGCTTAAGGCATTATTTACTACCTACCTTAAGATTCACCCCCTTATTATAAAGCTTAAGAGGCTTAGCTTTAGCCTTAAAGATTAATAAGCTAACCTCTAGGCTATTATAAAGACTAGCGATATTAACATATTTATAAAGGAATTAAGCTAGGGCTTTAGTAAGGTTAATAATATGCTTAAAAACCTATAGGTAATACAGGCTTAGCTTAATAAAATACTCTCCTTAAATTAAAACCTTAAGGCTATCTACCTTTAGCAAGGCATTAATCTTAAGATATTAAGCATTAATCTTAATAATATTAATATATATACTAAAGTGCCTTAGATTTTTAATAAGTTAACCCTTTACCTTACGCCCTGCTTTATAGGCAATTAGGCTAATATATCTATAGATATAAATTATATTATTACTCTCCTTGCCAGTTTAATTTAAGCTACTATACTCTTTAGTAAGTATAATATAAAAAAAATATTTATAACCTTACTATTATTAAAGTTTTTTCTTAATAAAAAGATTAAAGTAATTAAGTAAAACAAGCTTAATATTATAATTAATAATTAAGTCTTTAAGCTTAATATTATTTTTATCTTTTTTACTATACTTAATTAGTTTTTTTTTAAAGTTAATATTAATTAAGCTAGTATATTTAATATTTACTCTTTTTATTAATTAAAGGTTAACTATACTAACTTAAACTATTAAAATAAGATAATTAATACTTTAGTTAATTTATAAAGGTATATTAATATATAGGTAAAGAATTATAAAGATTTAAATATAAGTTTTATATACCTTAAGGAATACCTGTTTTTAAGTATAAAATTTAAGTTCTTTATTAATGCACTATATAGATTAATTATATAATTCTTATTATATTATACTTAATAATAATTAAGCAACTCTTAATAATTATACTTAATTACTAGCTAATTAAAGAGTAAGTAGATTTCCTCTTTACTTAAGGAGACTGCTTTATATATAATAGCAATAATAAAGAACTTAATTTCTTAAATAAAGATAATTATAAGTTTAATAATAATAATATATTAAAACCTACTACTACAGGATATATTAAAATACTACTTAAAACTTTAAAGAATAATATATAGAATATTATTATTATTAATAAGTATTATTTTTTAAAGAATAAATAAATATTAATTAACAAGCTCCTTTATTAACTTAATTAAGATAGTCTATTACTTATAAGCACAACCCCTCTTTTTAACTACTTAAAAAATATTTAAGGCTATCTTTAACTTATTTAAAACCCTGCCTAGCCCTTTAATTATTAAGAAAAAGGAGATACCCTTTTTAATATTTATTTTTTCTATAAAAATATATATAAAGGCTTAATAAAAAGGGATATTAACTTTAACTTTAAAGACCCCTTAATAAAAAAAAGGCTAGTAAATAAAAAGGTTTTTATAGATAAGGCATTATTAATATAATAATACTAAGCTGCCTATAAGTTTAAGGACTTTATCTTAAATAACTACAGCCCCTTTTACTTATTAAACTTAAGGCTATTTAAATTATATATAATAATTAAGAACTAAAGCATTAGTATATTTATACTTAATATAAGGTTAATCTTAGTATTTATATTAATGCATTAAGGTATATTAATAAAGATAAAGCTACTAAATAGCTAGATAATATTTATAAAAAAAGGGATTGCAGGCTTATTAATAAAGATAATTAAGCTAAAGTACTTTATTAAGCTAAAGGTATAGCTATATAAGTATATCTTAAGGCTAGTAAATAAGCTATTAAGTTTAATAAAAGGCAGGCTGCTTAAGGTACTAGTAGGCAGCTATATAATAAATAAGGCTAGTATTATAATAAATAATACTATATACTGCTAGTTATTAATAATATTTATAAATATTTATAATATTAAGTTAATAATATTAATAATAAGGCTGCTTTAAATACTCTTTAACTTAAGGCAGGGGGTGCTAGGCAAGGGACTAGGTAGTGCTAAAGTAATAAAGCTACTAGGCTAAGGCAAGGGCAGGGGCCTTTATATATAAGCTAAGGAGAGGGTAAGTAGTAATAATAATAATAATAATAATAATAATAAACCCTTAAGTATAAAGGTAGATAACTTTAAAATATTAAAGGCTTAGGCCTAAAAAGAGAAAAGGAAGTTATAATTAAGGCTAATCTTTATTATTAATATTTAAAAGGTTAACTAGATTACTATCTTTAATAATATAAAAGGGCTTTAGTAGTCTTTTTATAATATTAAAGAGTTAAAGTATATAGGTTTCCTAGCTAACTATATTAATTAAATCTACTTTAATGCTTAAGACTTACTTAAATATAAGTTTATACTGCTTAAAGTACTTAATATTAAAGAGAAAGGTAAGTAGCTGCTTATCTATACTAACAACCTATTAATATTTTAATAAGTTTACCTTTTTTTTTTTTTTTTTTAAGGGTTTTTTAATAAAATAACTAGTCTTTAAAAATAGCTATTAAATAGTTATCTTAATAAAATAAGTATTTTAAAGGGCAGGGCTAAGGCCTTTATTTTTTTTATAAATACTAGGTTATGCTTAAAGCCTTAAAGAACTATTATTAACTTTTTAAACTTAACAGCTGTTTTAAGAGGTCTATATAAGGTCTTAATTTTCTAGAATTATAAAGAAGATGCCTTAGTCTTTAAAGAACTATAGCTATTTTTAAAAGGTGCTAGCTATTCTTAAAAGCCTATGCAAGGTAGTGATTTTATAAAACTAAAAGAAGATATATAAAGCCTTTAAGAATAATAACTAGCTTTTAAAAAAAATAATAAAGGTTCCTGCAAGCTTATATAGCAGCTTTATTACCCCTCCCCCTACTATAATTTTAAATAGCTTATTAATTAATAATTAAGATTATTAATATATAGTTAATTAGCATTAATATTCTAACCCTTTATTATATATTATACTATAGCTAGGCTAAGTAAGATAAAGCTATAAAAGCCTTTAATAACCCTGCATTATTATATACTTATCTAGTAACTTTTTTATAGTTAAGTGCCTTTAAAGTTAACTTCTATAAGGCTTGCTATAAAAAGCTTATTTTAAAGCTGTTTATAAATCTTATTATTATACTATAAGCACAAGGCTAGCTTTAATATATTAACTAAAAGTATAATATTTAGTAAAAGATTATTTATATATACTATATATTTAATATATATATTAAGGATTATAATATAAAGAAATATACTATAATATTAATAATTAAAGAAAATATATACCTTAATATTTAAGAAGAGGTAAGAATTATTTATATATTTAAGATTATAAAGCGCTAGCTAAGATAAAGATATTTATAATACTTAAGGGTATATATAATATAAGATAAGATAAACTTTATTAAGCTTAAGAAAAAAGGCTTATTTTACTTAGCCTTAATAGACTTTTTTTTTAAAAATCTTAATAAGTTAAATCTTATTAAGAAATAAAATATTAAAGAGATTATTACTATATAAAAGGTAAGAATGCTTATTATAGTAAAAATAGTAAATAAGCTAGTAGCCTTTTTTAAAGGCAAGGGGCTAGAGCTAAAGGGTAGTGTAAAGGTAGGGTTGCAGGGTAGCTAAATACAGGCTAGGGGAATATAAAGGTTAATATTATAAAAGGTAATATTATAAAAGCAGCAAGAGGATTAAATAAAAGTAATAATAATTAAGGTATAAAAGAATAAAAAGAGGAAGTTATATTAAGATAGTACTTAAATATAAAGGTATAAACTGCAGGATAAGGTAAATATTAAATTAATAAATAACTTAAATAAAAAGAGTAATTAAATTAAAAAAAGGTAGTAGTAAAGGTTATTTATATTTAACTCTTGCTTTACTTTTACTAAATATTAATATTATATATAATTAAATAAGTTTTTTATTATAAAATTAAGTAATTTGTTTTTTATTTATTATAAATAAAGGATTAAATAGTTAGATATTAATGCTTATTTTATAAGTATTTATTAAAGGTATAATTATTAAATAACTATAAGTACTAGATAGTATAAATATATAATAATAAAGAGAGATAAAGGAAAAGTAAATAGCTAGGAGATAAGCCCTTACTATAATAATACTATATTTATATTTAAGTATAAAAAGATAGTTATTAAATATTAATACTACTTAAAATGCCTTTATAGAATATATTATAATTCTTTTATATTTAGTTTATCTTTTTTTAATACCTTAATAAAATATACTATAATATTTCTATATTTAGCTTACTACTTTTTAATACTATAGTCTTAACTATATACCTTAATAAGTCTATAATATAAGTAAAATATTATTTAAGTAAATGCCTTTATTATTTTATAATTAAAAAAAGTGCTTAATAAATATAAGATTAATAATATTTTATAATTATATTATAAATAAAGGTAGTAAATAATTTTTATTAAGACTATAAAGATAAAAAAAATAATAATAAAAGTAATAAAGGTAGATAATAAAAAAGATAAAGATAAAGATAATGTAATAGTAAAATTAAAGTATAAAAAATAAAGTAAAGTAAGAATTATATATAGGCTAAATCTAAGGCACTATATAAAGCTGGCTAAAAAGAGATAGTAAAGAATAACCAAGTATAAATAGTAAATATAATATATATAACTAGCTTTAATTTTATTAAGTATTATAAAATAATAATCTATTATATTTATACTTAAGTATATTTATAATAATATTAATAATAATAATAATAATAATAATAATAATAATAGTAATAATAATAATAATAGTAATAATAATAATAATAATGGTAATATTAATAATAATAGTAGTAATAGTAGTAATAATAATAATAATAAGGAGAGTAACTTTAGTAATAGTAATAACTTTAATAATAACTCTAGCAATAACTTTAGTAATAACTCTAGTAGTAATAACTTTAATAATAACTTTAATAATAACTTTAGCAATAACTTTAGTAATAACTCTAGTAGTAACTCTAGCAGTAATAACTTTAATAATAACTCTAGTAATAACTCTAGCAATAACTCTAGTAATAATAACTTTAATAATAACTCTAGTAGTAACTCTAGTAATAACTTTAGCAGCAACCCTAGTAATAACTTTAGTATTAACTTTAATAATAATACTAGAAATAACTTTAGTACTAACTCTAGCAATAACTTTAGCATTAACTTTAATAATAACCCTAGTAATAACTCTAGTACTAACTCTAGTACTAACTCTAGTATTAACTTTAGTAATAACTTTAGTAATAACTTTAATAATAGCTTTAGTAATAATAATACTAGTAGCAGTAACTCTAGTAATAACTCTAGCAGTAACTTTAGTAGTAATAACTTTAGCAATAGCTCTGGTAGTAACTTTAACAATAACTTTAATAATAGCTTTAGTAATAATAACTCTGGCGCTAACTCTGGTAATAACCTTAGTAATAATAATACTAGCAGCAGTAACTCTAGCACTAACTCTAGCATTAATTTTAATAATAACTTTAGTAATAACTTTAGTAATAACTTTAGTAATAACTTTAGTAATAACTTTAGTAACTACCTTAGTGATAATAACTTTAGTAACTACCTTAGTAATAATAACTTTAGTAACTACCTTAGTAGTAATAACTTTAACAATTACCTTAGTAATAATAACTTTAGCAACCACCCTAGTATTAATAACTTTAACAACCACCCTAGCGTTAATAACTTTAATAATTACCTTAGTAATAATAACTTTAGTAATAGTCTTAGTAATAATAACTTTAGTAATAACTCTAGTAGTAGCAACCTTAGTAATAATAGCAATAATAGTAATAATAACCCTAGTAATAATAATAGTGGTAGTAATAATAGTTTTTATAATAATTTTAGTAATAACTTTAGTAATAGCTTTAGTAATAATAATAGTAATAATAACTTTAGTAATAATAATAGTAATAATAACTTTAATAATAATAACTTTAGTAATAATAACTTTAGTAATAACTTTAGTAATAGCTATAAGAATAGTAACTTTAGCAATAGTAGTGGCAATAGTAGCAGTAATAATAATAATATTAATAACCCTAGTAGCTTTAGTAATACTAGCAGTAATAATATTAATAGTAATAATAGTAGTGGTAATAATAATAATAATAACTTTAATAATAATAATAGTAATAATAATAATAGTGATAATATAGGTAATAATAATAATAGTGGCAATAATAACCCCCCTTTTTATAAGTTATATAAAAAGGATAATTAAATATAATAATAAAATAATAACAGTAATAATAATAATAGTAATAGTAATAATAGTGGTAATAGTGGCAATAGTGGCAATACCTTTATTAATAATGGTTTAAGGTCTATAGATCTTTTTAATATTAAGCGCTAGTTAGCTTTAACCTTTATTAAGTAGGCTGCTAGCTACCTTATACCTTTTTTACATCTCTTTCTTAATATTAAGAATATTAGGCCCTTTATATATATTATATTATTATAGCTTAGTAATATTGCTTAAAGGGCTTTTATAAATACTTACTATAAGGATATTAAGGCCTTGCTGCTATATATTAAGATCTTTAGGTATTTTAAGATTATTAATAGCTAGGAATCCTTTATTAATTACCTTAGCTTTAAGAATATAAACTAGCTTTAGCTTTTTTTTAATATAAATAATAAGCCCCCCTTTTTACTTTATTAAATAACTTATTCTTTTATAGCTACTAATATTTATTAATAAAGGGTATTAAGTTATTTATATTTACTTTATACTTATTACTATACTTTATTACTATATATTAAAGTATAAAGTATAAAAATAAAAAAAGTTTAAGTATACCCTGCCTACTTTAGTTAAGGTTTAAGAATGCTTGTTAATAATAAACCTTAGCCTTAACTAGCTAAAGACTGCCCTAAATAATAACTAGTAAATAATCTTTATTAATATTAACTAAACCCTTAGACCTTTAATAATAAATAAGTACTTTATTATTATTAATAATATTAATATAATTTAATTAATAATAACAGCAGCTTATTAACTTATAAAGGCCTGCCTTAGGATCTTTTACTAGGTAGTTCCCCTTAAAGTTAATACTTTAGCTAAGTATATTTAAGGAAAGCACTATAAAGACTAGGTAAAGGCCTTTATAGTTATTAGCCTTTTTAAGTATTATTATATTAATATTAAAGCCCCCTCTTTAATAAAGTCTTACTATAGTAAAATAATAATCCTTTAAGGCTATATTATTAATAATAAGTAAGGTATAATAGTTAATAGTAGAGTTAGTAGTAGTAATAATACAGCCCCTAAGACTAGCGCTGCTGCCTAGCAAGAGCAGGAGGCTGTTATCTTTTAGTTAAAGATATTTATTATTAATTATAAAAAGGACCCCCTCTTATAGTTAATAAGCTATAGCTAGTTAGCTATAGCCTTTAGTACTATTTACTCTTTTAAAATACTAACCCCTGCTTAACAAGAGCATGCCTTTATAAATACTAACTACTCCCTGCCTAGCTTTTTAAGTAATACTACCTTAAATATCCTTTACTTTTTTATATTTAATATTAATTTAAGTATAGCCCTTAAGAAGAGTATAATAATTAATACCCTATATATACCTTTATTAATACTAAAGGAGCTTAATAAGCTTTATAACTTGCTTAAGCTATATATTAAGGTAGCTAGGCCTGCAGGAATTAATATAGATATTAATCTTAATATAGATCTAGGGGTCTTTAATAATAATATATATAGGATTAGGTTTAAGGATTAGCTTGCTATATTTAAAAATATAAAGAAAGAGGTAAATAATGCTAGCATTAATACTTTTTAAAAGCTTAATGATTTTAAAGACTTGCTAGGCACTATCCTCTTGTAGAACTAAGACTTTATAGCTATTTATAAAGCTAGGAGGATTAATATTTAAATACTATAGGTTAGTAATAATAACCTTAAGACTATAGTTAAGCTGCTTTAGGTTATTAATAAGTTTTTTTTTTATTTTAATATCTTTTTTATTTATTATAACTAAAGCTTATATTAAGTATAGATATTAATTACCTCTTAGACCTTTTATTAAGCCTTTTGTAGGTAGCTCTCTTTATAAATAAGTATAGTATAGGTAAGATATTTATTATTATTTTATTATTATTATTTATTATTTAGCAAGATAAAGAGGCTAAGATTAATAATTTTCTCTTAAGTATTATATTTATTTTATTAATAATTATTAATTAAGTATTTAATAAAATTACTACTTTTTAAGCTAGTAATATTAATATTTATATTTTTTACTAAAGTAAAGATAATTACTTTAGTATTAATAAAAAGGCTAAGATACTTAATATACTTAAGGACCTTTAAGAGTTAATAAATAAGCTTAATATAAAGCAGCAAGACCTAAATATAAATAGTTTGCCCTTTAAGCTTTTATTACTATATCTTTTTGCACTTATATATAATTAATAATAAAAATAGATTACTAAAGTGTTAATCTTAACTACTTATTAGATAGCTATATTGTAGATATATAAGATAAATGCTTAAGTAAGGCTAAATAAAGTATAGCTAGATAAAATCTAGGATAGTAATAAAAGCTTAATTAATATAAGCAATACTATAGCCTTTAGTAAGAGGGCAGCAGGCTTTATTAAGCTAATTAAAAAGTTATTTAAAAATAATAAATAGAATATAGTTATTGTTAATAAGTACTAGTTTATTAAATCTATTATATTATATATTAATAAACTTATTTAAATACTTGTTTAAAAAAAAACCCTTTTTATTTTTACTATATTAATATTTAATAGCCTAAGGGATATAAATAGCTACCTGCTTTTTATATAGTATAATACCTAGCCTTTTAAGTATAAGTTAAAGGATTAGATTTTTATAAAAGATTTTTATAATAAAAAGGTTTAGCAAGCAGTAAAGATAGTTAATAATTATATTAACAGCATTACCTTTATATACCTTTAATCTAGATATTACTACTTTATACTTAATAATATTAATATTATTATTAAGGAGAATATTTATAAAACTAGCTTATAGCTTATATTAATATATATCTTTAACCTATAGCTATTTATAAAGTTTAATAAGTTTAAAAAATAAAATAGTAAGGTAGTATACATTATTATTTACCTAATCCTTTAAATACTAGCTATAAAGCAGGGTATATTAATATTAATAAAGATACTTAATAATACTTATACTTATATAAGCAAGGGCATTATACTATTTATAATTAAAACTATTAAGCTTATATTAATAAGCAATATATATACCTAGCTAGTTAGCTATATTAACTCTTTTAGCTACTATATTTTAAAGTAAGGTAACTTAAGTCTATTAAAACTCTTTAAAGATTATATACTTATTAAAGGGCTAGGTATATAGATTAATAGCATTATATATAGGTAGTTAGTAATAATATTTATAAATATTAATAATATTACTTTAATATTACCTTTAATCTAGCTAATTAAGTATTTTAATACTATATAAAGCAGTATAATATTAAGTATAATTAAGTTTAGCCTTAGCTTATAAACTTTTATAAATTTATAGTTAAGGTTTATATAATTATTTTAAGCTACTCTTATCTTTTTTTTATCTTAAGATATTTTAATAAGCAGTATAAATATTAATAATAAAAATTAACCTTTTTTAAATATAGTTACAGGCAGTGCTATAAAGGTTAATAAAGTCTTAGCTATAGATATAACTAGTAGCCTTTAGTAAGTATATTATAATACTAGGCTATTATAAAAGATTGCTTTTTTAATAAATTGCCCCTTATAGGTTTAATATATTATATAAGACTTGCTTAAGTATTGTTATATAATTATAAAAGCTATTATAGCCTTTAAGGCTAGTAAGCGCCTCTTGATCTATTATAACTATCTATTAATATTATAGTAAGTTCTACCTTTTTATTTTTATATAACTCTTTTATTAATCTAGACCTTATTAATTATTAACTTTAAATAAGATCTTAAATACTTAAATTATTATTTATAGTATCTTAATATTATACTTAATAAACTAGATAAGCTAGATAGACTATAATATAGTTATTAATAAATTTAATAACCTATTAACTTTTTATACCTGCTTAGTAATATCTCTTTAACTCTCTATATTTAGTATTAACTTTTATAAAGCATGCTATAAAGGCCTTATCTTTAAAGTACTACCTAGCCTATATATTAAGTTATAAGGTATAAGTTATTTATAGTATATTAGCCAACCTTATTATATTAAATAAAAGTATATATTATTAAGGGGAAGTTATAATAGTATAATTAAAGCCTAAAGCTTAAAAAAGTATATAATAATATTAATAAGTAAGGGGAATATTAATAAAATAATTAAAGGAGAGGTTAAAAATATTTATAGCTTTAAGATTATTTAATAATAATTAAAATAAGACTGCTTTTACTACCTTTATATAAAAGTTACCTAAGATTTAATAAATTTAAATAAATTAAGGTTAAAAGGTTTATTTTATATAGAACTTAATTAATTTATACTTTTAAATATAATATAAATTAATATTATAAATATTAATAATATTATTAACCTTATAAAATGCTAGAAGCCTGGTATAAAAGTTATAATAGTAATAATTAATAAAATAACTTCTTTCTTACCTAATAATAAGGCAATAAAAATATAAAACTTTATAAATCTTAATAAAGATTAGGTAGATAAAGATAAAGATAGTAATAAAAGTAGTAGTAATAGAAATAGTAATAATAAAAATAGTAGTAATAAAAGTAGTAATAATAAAAGTAGTAGTAATAAAAGTAGTAGTGATAGGAGTGGTAGTAATAAGAGTGGTAGTAATAAAAGTAGTAGTAATAGGAGTAGTAAGAATAGGTCTTTAAGGAAATAGACTAAATATAAAGGGAAGGGCAAGCTATATAATCTTATAGAAAGTATTTAATAAAAAGTAATTTAAAGAAAGTAGTAGTTTTTTTAGTATTAATAAGTATTTATTTAATATTAAAAAGTAGTAATAAAGATAATTTATTATTATATATATAAAATAATAAATAGTTTATTATTAATCTTAGTAATTATTTTTAATATTTTATAGTAATATAGTCTTTAAAAATAAATATTGTTTTATATATAGCATAAAGTAACCCTTAAAAAAACTTAATGGTCTAGGTTATTGTTTTTAAAAGCTAAGAGTGAGTTATATATAAAGGGAATATTAGTTTATATATAGTATAAAGTAATAATAAAAAACTTAATAATCTTAATTATTGTTTTTTAAAAGTTAAGAGTAAGTTATATATAAAGAGAGTATTAATTTTAATATAGTATAGATTAATAATAAGAAACTTTTATCTTTTTTAATAATAAAGGCAAGTTATATAAAGGGAGTATTAGTTTTTATATAATATAAAGTAATAATAAAAAACCTAGTAGTATTAATAATTATAGCTTAAAAGATAAAGGTAAGTTATATAAAGGGAGTATTAATTTTTATATAGCATAAAGTAATAGTAAAAAACCTAGTAGTCTTAAGGTTCTTTCTTTAATAATAAAGGGCAAGTTATATAGTAGAGTATTTATTTTTATATAGTATAAGTAATAATAAAAAACCTAGTAGTCTTAATAATTATAGCTTAAGAGATAAGGGTGAGTTATATAAAGGGAGTATTAGTTTTTATATAGTATAGAGTAGTAGTAAAAAACCTAGTAGTCTTAAGGTTCTTTTTTTAATAGTAAAGGGCGAGTTATATAGTAGAGTGTTTGTTTTTATATAGTATAGAGTAATAATAAAAAACCTAGTAGTCTTAATAACTATTCTTTAATAATTAAAGGTGAGTTATATAAAGGGGGGTGTTAATTTATATATAGTATAAAGGAATAGTAGGTAACTTAGTGGTCTTAATGGCTATTCTTTAATAACTAAAGGCAAGTTATATAGAGAGGGGTGTTAGTTTATATATAGTATAAAGGAATAGCTAGCAACTTATTAATCTTAATGGCTATTCTTTAATAGCTAAAGGTAAATTATATAAAGGGGTTGTTAATCTATATATAGTATAGAGGAATAGCTAGCAACCTGCTAATCTTAATAGCTATTTTTTAATAACTAAGGGCAAGTTATATAAAAGGGGTATTGGTTTATATATAGTATAAAGGAATAGCCAGCAACCTGTTAATCTTAATAATTATTTTTTAAAAGTTAAAAGTAATATAGTATTTAAAAATAATTATTTAAGGTAAAATATAATAGTAGTTTTTAAAAGGTAAAATAAGTATATTAGCATTAAAGAACTATAGGTAATATAGCATTAATAATTATTATATATTAAAGTAGTAATAGTTTTTTATAAATAAATTAATAAATATAATAATATTAAAGAATTATTAATAATATAGTATTTAAATATAAGTATTAATTTAAAAAAAAGTAATAATAATTTTTTATAAATAAATTAAAAAGTATAATATTATTAAAGAATTATAGGCAGTATACTATCTAGATATAAGTATTAATTTAAAAAAGTAGTAATAGTTTTTTATAAATATATTAAGCAGTATAATAACATTAAGGGATTATAAGCAGTATATTATATAGCTATATTTATTATATAAAAAAAAGGGTGATAGTAGTTTTTTAAAGGTAATATAATAAGTAAGTAATATTAAGAAGCTATAGTAGGTTGTATTTATAAATAAGTATTATATAGTAATAAATATTTCTTAAGGGAATATATAAAGAGGTATAATATTTAAAAATAAGTATTATATAGTAATAAATACTTTTTAAAGATATAAATAAAAAGATAGTTTTAAAAATAAGTCTTAAGTAAGAATAAATATTTTAAAAAGTATAAAAGAAAAGGTAGTATTTAAAAATAAGTATTATATAGTAATTAATATTTTTAAAGAGTATAAAAGAAAAGATAGTATTTAAAAATAAGTATTATATAAGAATTAATATTTCTAAAGGTTATAGGTAAAGAGGTAGTATTTAGAAATAAGTATTATATAAGAATTAATATTTTTAAAGAGGATAAGTAAAAAGGTAGTATTTAAAAATAAGTATTATATAAGAATTAATATTTTTAAAGGGTATAGGTAAAGAGGTAGTATTTAAAAATTAATATTATATAAGAAATATTTTTAAATAATATAAAAAAAGAAGTAGTATTTAAAAATAAGTATTATATAGTAAGAATATTTTTATATTTATTAATAAAAATATTAAGTTAGTTTATATAGGTTTAAAAACTTAAGTAGGTTTTAATAAGCATTAACTAGATTGGACTTTTTATTAGCTAAGACTTTTTAATATTAACTAGATTAGACTTTTTATTAGCTAAGACTTTTTAATACTAATTAAATTAGACTTTTTATTAGCTAAGACTTTTAGCTTACTTATAGCTTACTTTTTATTTTTTAAAGATTAATTTATAATTAATTCTATAAAATAACTATTAAAAAAAGGAAAGAAGTTTAATAGGTTTTATTTATTAATAGATTTTTATATATTTTTTATTTATATTTTATTAAAAAAATATACCTTTGTCTATCCTTAAACCTACAGCTAAAATGTGTATAGGCTTAACCCTTAAAAAAAAAAGCTTACTTACTTAAGCTTTTTTTTTTTATAGCTTTATACTTTTATATAAAGCTAAAGAAAATACTTTAATTAAGATAATATACTTTAATTATTATATTATTAAGCTTTATTTATATAAAATAATAATTTTATAAAATAAATTATTTACTTTTTAAATTATATTTTTTTATTATTTTTAAAGTAATAAAAGATTTTTTTTTTTTTTTATTAATTTATAATTTAGTTAAAGGTAGTAAGTAATTTATTTTAAATATTATTTATAATATTAATATATTTACTTAAGCTTTTTATAATTAATATTATATATTAAAATAATTTTATTTTAATATTTTATAAAGTATTTTTAATTTTAAAGTTTTATAATATTTAAAGGGTTTTAAGCTTTTAAAAAGCTTTTTTAAGCTTTTAAAAGTTATTATCTTTAAGATTATTTACTGTAAACTTTTTTAAATAAAGTTATTTTAATATAAATAAATACTTTTTTTAAATTTTATAAATTTTACTTTATTATTTTTTACTTTATAAAATAACTTATTTTATTTTATAATTATTTATATATTTAAGCTTTTTAACTTAAGTTAGTAAAAATAAGATTTATTAAAGATTATATTTTTTATTATTAAGATTTTTTTAAAGTAAAGGATTTAAATTTAATAAATATTAATAATTTAATAATTAATTAAATATTTAATAATCTTTTTAAAGTTAACTTTATATAATTTTTTTTTTTTTTTACTTTATAATTATATTATAGTATATATATATAGTAACTATAAATATATAAACTACTTTAATTAAGCTTTAAGTTAATAATATATTTTTAAATTTATAAAAAAGTATACCTTTAAAAATATTCCTTTAGCTTATTAATTAATAAAATTATTTTATTTATTTTTAAAAAGTTTATATTAATTAAATATATAATAGTTTTTAAGCTTTTTAATTATAGCTTTATAAAAAGCTTTATATTATTAAGTATTTTAATAAACTTATTAATTACTTTTTAACTTACTTATTTAAAGTTATTATTTAGCTTATATATAAAAAAAGGTATAAACTTTAAGATTATATTTTTAATATTTAATTAATATTAAAATTATATTTTATTTATAATTATAATAATAACTTATTTATTATTTTACTTTATTTTATAAATATATATATAAAATTATTTTTTAATTATATATTTATAATAAAATAATATATTAAAAATAATTTTTAATTTTTTATTTAATAATAATATAGTATATAATTATTTACTATATTTATTTTTTATAATAAGTAATTAATTTACTTTATTAAACTTTAATAAATAATTTTATAAATTTTAATATATATATTAAAAAAGCCTTAATATATAATATTTAGATTATTTATATAAGATATACTTTATTATAAATAATATTAAGTATACTTTATATTTAATTTTTTTTATACCTTTAATTTAAATATTTTTAATATTATATATAAGGCTTTTTAATATATAAAAGTTTAAGTAACTTACTTTAAAATATTATAATTTTTTTATATTATAATAAAAAATTAATAAATCTTTAGTTAATTTTTTATTTTATACTTTTTACTTTACTTAATTATTTATTATAATAAGTATAAAAGTATAATCTATATATAGTATTATTTTTTTATTAAGGTTTAAAGTATAAAGAAATAATAATTTATATTTAAAAAATATTAAGCCTTACTTTTTAATTAAAAATATTAACTTTATATTTTAATTAAAGGTTTTAAAGTAAAGTAAGTAATTAAATTTTATATACTATATATTTACTTTTTTAACTTTAATTTTAAAAATAATATTAATATAAAATCCTTTAATTATTATTATATTATTAAGTATAAAATCCTTTATTTTTAATTTATAAACTTTATTAAAAATATTTTTAAATTTATAAATACTTTTTTTAAATACTTTAATTTAATTAATACTTACTTTAACTTAATCTTTATTATTATATAATATAAAGCTTTTTAACTTAAAAAAGTCTTAATTAATAATAAAGTATATAGCTTTATAAATATTAAAAATTATATTTATATTAAGTTTATAATTATTATTTATAAATATATTATAAATTCTTAAGGTATTTATAATATTTATAATTTTAAGGTTTATAATTATAATAATAATAACTTTAAAAAAAGTATTTTTTTAATTAAATCTTTTTTTATTAATTAAGGTTTTAATTAAGTTTTAATTAAGTTTTTTTAATTTTAAGTAAAGGCTATTTTACTTAAAGTTATTAAATATGTAATAAATAATATTATACTATATATTTAAAGGGTTTTTATTATTTATAAAGTATAATTTATTTTTTATAAGTATATATTTAAGGATTTTATAATTTTTAAAAAGTTAAAAATACTTTATTTTATTAATATAATAAAGATAAGTATAAGTTTTTTTTTTTTATTTTTTTTTATTTAATTTTTTTTATTTAAATATTTATTTAATATAATATATACTTTTATATATTTTCTTTAATAATTATTAATAATAATTAAAAAAAAGTTTAATTTATATTATTTTAATATAAAAATTATTAATTAATTATTATTTTTTAATTTAAAAAGCTTATTATACTTTATTTTTACTTAAGTAAATATAAAATATATTTTAATTATATTTAAAAAGTTATTAATTATAAAATTTTCTTTAATATTAAAAATTTTATAAATTATAGCCTTTATATAAACTTAAGATTATATAGTATATTATATTTTTAATTTAAAGTTTATATATTTAATATTCTTTAATATTAAATAATATTTTTATTAAATAATCTTTTTTAAGCTTAATTTACTTAAAATAAGCTTTTTTTTTAATTATATTATAATTTAATATATAATAAATATTATATAATTTAAATATTTAATTATAAATATAACTATAATACTTTTATAAATATTATTATTAATTATTTAATTAATTTAATTTTAAATTATTATATTTACTTTTTTAATATTTATAAAATATATTTATTTTAATTATATATAGTTATATAGATTTTTTATAATTTAAAAAATTTATTTTAATTTAATATTTTTTATTTTAATATTAAAGATATATATTACTTAAATATATACTTTTTTAATTATTAAAAGCTTTTTAAGCTTAAGATTATTATTTACTTACTTAAGTTTATTTAAGTTAATATATTCTTAAACTCCTTAAGTAATTATAAAATTATAAAGTATTATAAATTACTTAATTTATTTTATAAATAAATCTAGCTTAATTTAAATAAAAGAATTATTAATTTTTATATTATTTATATTAATTATTTTATTATAATTATTTTTTAAAATTTTTTAATATTTTAAAATATTACTTAAGTTTATAATTATTTAAAAAAGTAAATTAATTAAAAAAAGCTTAAGAAAATAAGTTTAAAAAAGCTTTAAATAAAATAAAAAAAATAAATATTATAAAGCTTATAAATAATTATAAAAAAGTTTTTTTATTTAAAAGATTAAGCTTTATTTTAATAAAGCTTAATGCCTTAAGTATATATTATATAAAAAATATATTTTTTTAATATATAATAAATATTATTTTTTATATAATATTATTTAATTATAATTATAATATTTTTAAACTATAAGTTTATATTTTTATTATTATTTTTTTATATTTATAACTTTATATAATAAAATATACTTTTTTATAATTATATAATCTTTAAAAAAGTTAATATTAATAAAGCTTTTTAATAAAAATAATATTTATTTATTATAATATAAATTATAAAAATAATAAAAAATATTTAAAATAAATTAATAATAATATTTATATAATAAAATTATAAAAATTTTACTTATTAATTTATATAAATTTTATATTTTTATTATTTTTTATATAAATCTTATATAATAATTATTTTATTTATTATTATTATTTATTTATTATTTATTTATTTATTTATTTTTATTTACTTATTTATTTATTTATTTACTTATTTATTTACTTACTTACTTATTTATTTATTTATTTTTTTTATTTATTATTATTTATTTATTTATTTTTTTTATTTATTATTATTTATTTATTTATTTATTTTTTTTATTTATTATTATTTATTTATTTTTTTATTTATTTTATTTATTATTATTTATTTATTTATTTTTTTTTTTATTTTTTTTATTTTTTTTTTATTTTTTTTTTATTTTTTTTTATTTTTTTTTTAATTTTTTTTTATTTTACCTTTAATTTTTTTTAAATTAAAAACTTTAATAAACTTTAATAAACCTTAAGGTTAAAACTTAATTTTAATTTAATTTAATTTAAATTTTTATTAATTAAAACTTTTTTATATTAATTATTTTTAAATTTTTATTAATTAAAACTTTTTATTTTATTTACTTTAATTTTAATTTATTTTTTATTTTTTTTTAAATAAATTATAATTAATTTTATAAAATAATTATTAAAAAAAAAAAAAGTTTATTAAATTTTATTTATTAATAAATTTTTATATATTTTTTATTTATATTTTATTAAAAAAAATATATTTTTATTTATCTTTAAATTTATAATTAAAATAAATATATATCTTTAAGTATTATTTATATAATATAATTTTTTTTATTTATATAATATTTATATAAACTTAAATAATTAAACTTTATTTTTATTATTAAATAATCTTTAATAATATTTTATTATTTTTTAACTTTTTATAAATAATATAATTATAAAAAAGATTATATTATTATATAAAAAAGTATATATATTTAAGTAAAAGTATAAAGTTATTATTTAAAAGTATTATAATAAAAATAAGTTAATATTATTAAATTAAAAAATTAATATTAATATAAATAATTATTAAAAAGATATTTTTAAGCTAGCTTTATTTAATAAATTATTATTATTATTATATTTATATTTTAATTATATTATTATAATAATTTTATTTTTTTTATTATAAAAAAGATTATATTATAAAAATATAAAAGATTATTAATTTTAAATAAAAAAAATAATTTAATATTTTTATATATTATTTTTATAAAATTATTAACTTTTTAATTAAAGTTATAATAATATTTAATAAAATAATAAGTTTATTATTTTTATTATATTATATATTCTTTAAAAATATATTATAAAATATAATTTTATATAATAATATAAATACTTTTTATTATATTTTAAATTAAGTAAAAAGTTTTTTTATTTTTAATAAAAATAATATATTTTTAATTAATAAATATATTATTATATATTAACTTTTTTTTAAGTTATAATATTAAAAGCTATAAATATATAATAATTTTAGCTTTTTATTATATTATTATAGTATAAATAGTATAGATATTAAGGTTATTATTAAGGTTATTATATATATTACTTTTTAAAATATTATTATTATTATTATTATTATTATTATTATTATTATTATTATTATTATTATTATTATTATTATTATTATTATTTATTATTATTATTATTATTATTATTATTATTATTATTATTATTATTATTATTATTATTATTATTTATTATTATTATTATTTATTATTATTATTATTATTTATTATTATTATTATTTATTATTTATTATTTATTATTTATTATTTATTATTTATTATTTATTATTTATTATAAATTTTATAACCTTTTTTTAATTATAATAATTTTAAATAGCTTTTATTAAATAATTATTTAATAATTATTTTTATATTTTTTTTATTAATAATAATTATTATATAATAAGTATTAATAATAATTATTTTTTTATCTTTAATATTTAATAATTATTAATATATTTTAATTGTTTTTAAAGGCTTTATTATACTATATAATTTATAAAAATAATAACTATATCTTTATAGTTTTTAAAGGCTTTTTTAAGGTATATAACTTATAAGAATAACTACTATATTACTATAGTTCTTAAAGGCTTTATTAAGTTATATAACTTATAAAAATAATAGCTATATCCTTTTATTTCCTTAAGGCTTTATTTTACTATATAATTTATAAAAATAACAGCTATATCCCTAAGGTTCTTAAAGGCCTTAGTATACTTTATAATTTATAAAAATAATAGTTATATCCTTATAGTTCTTAAAGACTTTACTATACTATATAATTTATAAGAATAGCAGCTATATCCCTGTAGTTCTTAAAGGCTTAAGGACCTTACTATATAGCTTGCAAGAACTATAGCTATATCTTTATAGTTCTTAAAGGCTTTACTATACTATATAACTTATAAAAATAATAACTATATCCTTATAGTTCTTAAAGGCTTTACTATACTATATAACTTATAAAAATAATAACTATATCTTTATAGTTTTTAAAGGCTTTATTATATTATATAACTTATAAAAATAATAACTATAACCTTAAGGTTCTTAAAGGCTTTACTATACTTTATAATTTATAAAAATAATAATTATATCCTTATAGTTCTTAAAGGCTTTACTATATTATATAGTTTATAAAAATAATAACTATATTCTTATAGTTCTTAAAGGCTTTACTATACTATATAGTTTATAAAAATAATAGCTATATCCTTATAGTTCTTAAAGGCTTTACTATATAATATAGCTTACAAGAATAGCAGCTATATCCTTATAGTTCTTAAAGGCTTTACTATATTATATAGCTTATAAAAACAGTAGCTATATCCCTGTAGTCCTTAAAGGCTTTATTATACTATATAACTTATATTAATAATAATCTAGATTTAATTTTATAAATATACTCTTTATATATTTTTTATTATAAACACTAGTTAATTATATAAAATATACTATAGTTCTTAATACTTATTTAAATTAATATTAATATATTAAATTATTCTTTATACTTATATATTTCTTAAGTATATATTTCCCTTTATTACTTTATTTATAAAATATTACTTTATATCCCTTTTTTTATCTTTTTTTTATTTTAATCTATTAATAATCTCTTTTTTAAATACTATATTTTTATTAAAATTAAGCTTAATTTTAAATATTTATTTCCTTTTATTATAATAAGACTACTATACTTTAAAAAACCTTAAAAGTATATTAATAATACTACTTAAAGATATATATATTACTAAAGCTAATAAAACTATTACCTATATTAAAGATAATAATCTCTTTTTTTAATAATTATTATTATTATTTATAATTACTTTATTTAATTTAGTTATACCTTCTTACACTTATTTTATATTCTTTTTATTATTAATAATATTACTAGTTTATATATCTATCTTATATTATTCTTACCTTTATTATTATTACTAATTAAAAACTACCCTGCCCTTAGTATTAAAGATATAAAAAACTTTAATTATAATAATAATAATATAATAAGTATTTATAATAATATATTAATACTGCTTATTTAATAATCTTTTAACTTATATTTAATATTAATTAAAAATTACTTTAATAATATAAAGCAAGAGATTAACTAAAAAAGAATTAGCTTTATAAATAAACTACTTTATTAATATATTATAAATAGCTTATTATTAATATATAACCTTAATTCCTTAAATAAAGAATTATATAAACTTATTAAGAATATTATAAATTAACTATATATTTTATTAACTATATTAAGTAAATATAATAAAAATAATAATAGTCTTTTATAGTTAAGTAATTTATCTTACTTTTTTATTTAAACTATAATACTTACTACCTACTTATAAAAACTATAATAACTATATTAACTATAATAACTATAATAATAACTATAATAATAATAATAATAACTATAATAATAAAAATAATAATATTTATAATAATTAATATTATTTATAGGCTAGCTAGCTAAAGGAACTTTAAAAAATAATAAAGATAAAGATAGTTTTTAAAAACTTATACCTTAAGGCCTACAAGAGTTCTTTAAAGTATACCTAGCTAGTTAATTTAATTAATATTAATTACTAAATTAAGATAATAACCTATATAGCCTAAGGCTTTAAAACCTTAGCTATAGATTATAGCTCTAGTATTATTTAAAGATTAAGGATATACTTATTACTTTATATTTTATTATTTACTTAAGTAGTTAAGATATCTTTAGTATACTTATTTATATAGTAAATATTAATATTATTAAAGGGATATTATTTTTAAAGGTAGAATTAATAAACTTATTTTTAAAGTAAGTAATCTTTATACTTATCTTTTTTTAAGGCTAAGCCTAGGCTTTAACTACTCCTAGATATTAAGTAATTACTTATTATAATTAGTTAGTAAGTATAATTATATTCTTTAACTTTTTTAAATATAATACTATATATATCTTTAAAGTATAATAAATAATAACTTTACTAACTAGAATATTAAAGCTTAATTAATTATTACTATACCTTAATATACCTATAATTATACTATAGTAATTATTATAGACTTATAGTATAATTATTATTAAGTATATATATATCTTTATTATTATAGCCTGCTTTACTTAAAGGGCTGCTGCCTTTAGTAATATACTTAATTAAGTATTATTATTTTAATAATAAAAAAAAGATAAGATATAAAATATATAAGTACTAAAGAGATAAAGTATTAACTTTTAGGTTTATATTATAAAGAGTTATCTTTTTAATAATTTACTACTTTAAAAAAAATATTACTATTTTAACTACTTTAAGCCCCTTTATAGCTAGTAAGTATATAAGTAATTAATAAACCTTAAGATATTATAATAAATAAAGATAATAATCTTATACTTTATAATAATTATATACCTAAAGATAACCTTATAGCTTAAAATAATACTATATTATAAAACCTATATTAATTATTAATAACTAAATAGTCTAGTATTTAAGGCTGCTTAATATAATATTATTAAAAATAATATAAAAAGGTTATAAATAGGTTAGTTATTAATGCTTATATTAATAATAATTATATATTAATAAGTAATATTTAGTATACTTTAAAAAGGTAAGCTATAGCTAGTAAAGAGAAATTACTATATATACTAAACTTAAAAAAAGACTTATTAAGACTTAAAGCAAGTTTTTACTTTACTTAAGAGTACCTTTTTAATACCTTAAGGTATAATATACTTATAGCTATAATATAAAGAGTATTTAAGAGGGTAGTTAATAAAAAGGGCCTGCCTTTATAGCTTTACTTTTATTATTACTATAAAGTTAATATAAAGGTAGTAAAAGCAGTAATTAAGTAAATATTTAATATTAATAATATATATATATTCCCTTAAACCCTAGCAGTAGCTTATTAAGGTATTTAATAAAATATAATATAAAAAGTAAACTTTAATATAATTAATAATATCTACTTAAGCTTAAAGGTACTATAATTAAAAAGGCAGACCTTAAGTAGATAGATAATAAAATAACTACTTTATTTTATACTTAACTACTACTTTAACTAAATAATTAAAATAGTTAATACTTATATTTAAGTCTTTTTTTTAACTTTATATAAAGGTAACTTAACTAACTAGGTTAATACTTTAAGTTAAATATACCTCTTAGCTAAGTAGTATAAATATTAATTTAATTATATAGTGCTTTTAGCTATTTAATAATCTATAGTTTTATAAAATATACTATAGTACTTTTTAAGATTATATATAGTTATTTATATTAATATAAAGGCATTAATAAAGAGCTGCTTATATAAAAAAGATATTAAGATACTGCCTTTATAAATAATAAGCTATATACTTAAGCTACAGGAGTTAAAAGGTATTTAAAGCAGTATATTAAACAAGGCTTGCTATTATTTAAAGTATTATAGTATATATTTACTTATAGGCCTTAAGAATATAAAGCTTAAGTTTATATTTAAAACCCTTTTTTAAATACTTATAGTATAATTAGCTAAGTAAGAGTATATTATTAATAAATACTATATTAATAATAATACTACTTATATTAATATTAAATATTAACTTATACTATACCCTAGCTTTATATTAAAAAATAATATTTTATTATAATAAAAGTGCTGCTTAAATAATATCTAAAGATTATAATAAGTATAAAGTAAGGTTAATAATATTAATACCTCTTTTTATAGCAAGCCTTACTTACTTAAAGCAAAGTATTATTTTATATTATTTTATAATATTACTAACCTAACTATTACAGCCTTATAAAATAGCATTAAATTTTAATAAAGCCTTATCTATAGCCAGTTCTACAACTTAATTAAGGTATTATTTAACTTAACTAAAACCTTCTTTTTTTAATTATAAAGCCTTAAGTCTTTAATACTTAACCTTATATACCTTAAAGACTAGAATAATATTATAAAAAGCCTTTATACTTATATAGCTATATTAATTAAAGGCTACTATCTTTATAAAGTATATATAAATATTAATATACCTTTATTTATAGTTAATAAGTATAAGGTAAAGGATAGCTATATATTTTACTTTAAGGTTTAAGCTAAGGATTAAGTTTTAGTTTTACTTCTTTATTAAATCACCTAGGCCTTACTACCTACTAGTATAAGCACTAGGCTGCTATACTTTACTATCTTATTTATTAATATAGCCAGGTTCTTAAAAGTATTTATTAATTATTAATACTTTTTATTTAAGTATATTTAATTTATTACCTTAATTAAGTTTTTCTTAGCTAAAACTATAGTTATAGTTCTAGCACTCTATAGCCTAAGGTTCTTTTATTTATTATCCTTTATTATAAAAAAGCTAATATTATAAAAGGATAAGTAATTACTTAAGTAAAGGGGGTGCTATACTAGCAATAAGGCTAAGGGTAAGGGCAAGGGTAAGGGCAAGAGTAAGGGCAAGGGTAATACCCCTTTAAAGCAAGAGGGGCTTAAGATATAATATGCCTTTTAAGATTATAGGTTTAAGTAATAGCTTTAAGGTAAGTTTAACTAAATAATATACTAATTCTTTAATAAAGTAACTAACTACTTAATAATAAGTAATATAGTACTTTAACTAGATTATTAATAATAATAAAAGGCTATATAGGATGTCTAGAATATCTATTACTATATATAGCAGGCTTAAGGGTAGCTTTAAAGGTATAATATACCTAGTAATATAATAGCTAGGTTAGCCTAGCTAAAGTATTTATATAGTATAATTATAAAGGCTTTTAATTATAATATATAGTAAAAGGTATATAAGTCTTTTAAATAATATACTAAGCTAATTATTAATAATACTATAAAGCTAGCCTACCTAAAGTCTTAGCTGCTTATCTACTTTTATAATATTATAGCTAGCTTTTTTAATAATTATAAACTTAAGGTTAAGTATATTAAACTATATTATATTATTAATAATAAAATATAGTTATTATATATTTAAATACTTTTTAAAAAGCTTTTTTTTTTACTTAATTACTATAGTTTTATTAATATAAAAAATAATTAAAAGTTATACCCTTTTTATATTACTATATAGCTTAGCTTAAAGATAATCTTTTTTAAACTTAAAAAAGAGGCTATTAAAGTATAGTATAAAAACCTTTTCTTTTTAATTATAACTATTTATTAAGTACTACTATAGCCCTTAAGGACTGCTTTTATATTATTAATAAAAGAGTATAGGTATTATAAGATAAGGAGGTAATATATATAAATATTTATTATCTATAGGCTAGATAATTATAACTTAAGTAGTATAATAATTACTAGCCAAGTACTTAAGTTCTAGATAGATAATTACTATAATAAACTTTTAATAACCTAAAAGCTAGCTAAAGCAATAAGCCTAAATACTAAGCTATAGCTAGATATTATACTTTCTTTAAAAGCTATCTTAAGGTATATAAAGATTAATATATAATTAAATAAAATTAAGTTTAACTATATTATTATACCTTTAAAGTGCAAGTTTATTTACTTAATAATTAAATTAAAAACTCTACCTTAACTACGCCTTATCTTTTTAATCTAAGATAAGATATTAACTAAGCTTAATATATTATTTATATAGTTAATTTAATCTTCTCTACCTAGCTAGTTATTATAATCTTTAATAACTAAGTAATATAATAAAAGTTAATCTACTCCTTTTAATAGATTTATTAATTTAAGAAAACACTTATTATAAAGTTTTATAAAGTTATTTACCTTACTATATAATTTAACTTTAACCTTTAATAAACTAGACTTACTTTTTAAACTAATTAAATATCTTTAAATAAATATACCTTTATAAAGTTAAATAACTATATTAATATAATATTAATAAATAAATAAGTTAATAAAATATTTTTAAATAAAAAAATAAATATAATATATCTAGATAAATATATATAAAAAGAAAACTTAATTAATAAACTTAATTATTAACTTTAATAAAAGCTTATAACTAGGTATATAAGTCTTTAGTTTAGTATTTATACTCTTAATAAAAATCTAGTTAACTTTATTTATAGTCTGTAATTTATTTTTATTTATTATAAATTAACTTTATTATTTATTATAAATTAACTTTAGCTTAAAAAGACAGTTAGTAAGTTTTTATAAATAACTTATTAATTATAACTATTTATTTATAATAAATAGCCTTAAGGAACTAAAGGTAAAAATCTTTATAAAAAGTAGTAGTAGTTCCTTAAAGATATTTAGGATTAACTATAGATTATATATATAAAATACTAATTATAATCCTTAAGAATTATTATAATTATATAATTTATAATAAGTTAAAGATAAATTAAGTAATTATATATATAAAATATTAATTATAGTCTTTAAGAATAATTATTATAAAAGCTATAACTTAATAACTAATATATTAAGGAGGTAAAGTTTAGCTAATGGATCTTATATAAAGGATGCTAATTACAGCCCTTATAAATAAATATAACTATATACCCTTTAGTAATTTAATAATAATTCTTTAAGCTAGCAAGGATAAGGCTAGGTAATTATATATATAAAACACTAATCTTAATCCTTATAAATAAGCATTATAAAAACTATAACTTAATAATTAATATATTAAGGAGGCTAGATTTAGTTAATAGATCTTGCATACAGGATACTAATTATAGCCCTTAAGAATGTTTATTAATAACTAAAGGGCTAAATAAGTATTCCTTAAGGCTGGTTAATTATAGTAAAGAAGGTATTTAAGAATAATTATTAAGGGAGATATAGTTACTTAACTACCCTTTAAGGATAAAAAGAGAATTATAATTAACTTTATACAATAACCCCTATTTAATAATATAATATAAAGAGAATTCTAAAAAACACTAAAGGTTTAAATATAAGTTTATAATATTATTATTAATTATAGTTTAACTATTAAAAAAAAGTATATTATTAAGGCCTTAGTCTTTAAAAAGGGCAATATTAATTAATTATATAACCCTTAAGTATTATTTAATATAATATTATATAATAATTAAGTTAATTAAAACTCTTTTTTATTATATATATTTCTACTTTAACTAGTATATACAGGCCACCTAGTATCTAAGAATAGGTATAAGGATAATAAATATTATACAATAGCTATTCCTAAAGGCTAGCCTTAGCTTATCCCTCTTTATCTTTTATATAAATATTAAAAAAAATAAAATATTAAGATATAAAATATTAAGAAATAAATATTTAAAAATAATTATTATACTTTATATAAAATAAATATTATTTTTATAAATTAGCTTTATTTTTATTTAAAATAAAACTATTATATTAAAAATAAATAATATAGTTTATTATTTTAAAAAAAAACTATATTTAATTATTATATTTTATAATTAAAAGGCAATACTTAGGCCCTAGAAATAAGCATTAATATAAAAAGGTGTATTTACTAGATTTTATAGCCTAAGAACTAGCTACTAAAGCGCTAGGTAATAAAAGCCATGCCTTATAGTAAATATAAGGTAGTAAATATTAATAATAATAATATAGGTAATAGCCTTTTAGTTCTTAGATTTAATTTTATAGCTAGTCTTAACTTATATTACCTTATATAGACTTTATATAAACTAGAATATTTACTAGCCTAGCCTTAAACTATTTATTAAAGTATATAACTTAAAAATTAATTACTATAGTATTTATTATAGTCTACTTTAATAATTAATTTAAGATAGCTAAGGCTGTATACTAGGCTTTATTATAATTAAGATAAATACTTTAAAATAAAAATTTAATTATAGTTTTTTTTTAAATAGTTATTATAAAGAGAGATATTATAAAATAAAATATTATTTATAATAATAATAATAAATAAGTTATAGCTTGGTTAGCTATTTATTATAGCTTATTAATAATTAATAAAGATATAGATAATAGTTAGCTTGCTTTATTTATATTATAAAATAGATAACTTTATAAATTAGTATTGCTTTTAAATAAAAAAAGGGTTGCTTAAAGAGAAATAGTAGGTTATAGTAAATATAGGTAGTGTAAATATAGGTGATAGCCCTTTAGTTCTTAGATTTAATATAGTAACCCTGCTAGATATAATTCACTTAATCTTAACCTATATTGCTTTATATAAACTTTATATAGACTAGAATATTTATTAATATAGACTTTATATAGATTAAAATATTTACTAGCGCAGACTCTATATAAACTAGAATATTTACTAGCCTAGACTTTATATAGACTAAAATATTTACTAGCCTAGACTTTATATAGACTAAAATATTTACTAATGCAGACTTTATATAAACTAGAATATTTACTAGCCTAGACTTTATATAAACTAGAATATTTACTAGCCTAGACTTTAAATAAATTAGAATATTTACTAGCCTAGACTTTAAATAAACTAGAATATTTACTAGCCTAGACTTTAAATAAATTAAAAAATTTACTAGCTTAAACTTTAAATAAATTAAAAAATTTACTAGCCTAGTCTTAAGCTATTTATTAAAGTCTATAATTTAAGAATTAACTACTTAAGCACTAGATAATAATAGCTATGCTTTATAGTAAATATAAGGTAGTAGATACTAGTAGTGGTAATATAGGTAATAGCCTCCTGGCTCTTAGATTTAATATAGTATTCTTGCTAGACTTAATTTACTTAATTATAATTTATATCCTTTTATAAAGACTTTATATAGATTAGAATATTTATTAATATAGACTTTATATAGATTAAAATATTTACTAGCCTAGCCTTAAACTATATAAACTAGACCCTTAACCTTAACCTTAATTCTTTCCTTTTTTTTTTCTTTTTTTTTTATTACCTAGATTAATAAAGTTAATAAGTATTTTTAAATATTAATTTACCCTTTTTTATATAATTTCCCACTACCCCCTTATTTATAATTACTATAGTCTTTTTAATCCCTTTTTTACCTTCTCCTTTTTTTTTATCTTTTTTTTTTTAATTTTTATATTACTTTATCTTGCTAGCACTAATTAATATTTAATAGATTAAGATTAACTATTACTTAATATACTTATTCTTAAAAGAACTACTACCCCCTCTCTTACTATCTATATTAAATAAATATAGCTAGTTATATATTTTAAAGACAAGTTATTTAATAAAGTTAAAATTAATAACTATAGTATTTATAATAAAGCCTTAAAAATAATTACCCCTTAACTTAGTTAATAAACTGTTAATAATAATACTAAGGGTTAAGGGTTTAATATTAATAATAAAGGTATTATTATATTTAGTAGATATAGTAATATAGCCCTGCTCTTTAATAAAGACTTTAAAGACTTTAAAGATTTTAATAATAAAGCCTTTATTAAATATATAATAAAGCTTAATTAAATAAAGGGCCTACCTATCTTAAAATACCTATAGCCCTTTAACCTTATCCTTAAGTCTAAGTTCTATACCTAGCTAACTATCTAGCTAAATAAAGTTAAACTAATAGCCATTATTAAAAAATAAATAACAGGTTATTAAAGTTGCCTTTAATACACTAGGCTATTAAGGTTTAAGTTACTATAGAATAATAAAAAGCTCTTTACTAATTACTTAAGGTTTTTAAGTATACCCTAGTTCTTATATTTTATAGATTTTATTAATAAGATTTCTTTTTTATTATTATAGCTATTTAGTAATAGTTAAGAACAGTAAATATAACTTAATAAGTATTTTAATAGACTTAGTGCACTAGTTATTATATTAAAACAAGTGTTTTAATAACCTTTCTGTAGTAGCTATTTTTTTAAAATAGCTATTACATTCTAGTAACTATTCTTAAAGGCAACCTCTTTATTCCCTTATGTTTTTTTATAATAATCAGCCTCTTAGAATAAGTATTATATTTTAGTAAATGTTTTTAAATATAGTATTTTTATTACTATACTTCTTTTTTAAGTCTTAATTTTAAAATTATAATTATATCTAGTAACTATATATAGTAGCCTTTATATAAAGCTTATAATATTATCTAGACTAAGCTAAGTATTAACTTATTATAGCCTTAAAAGTTTTACATTTATTTATTAACTTATATTATTAATATACCTTAAAATAAGGTTTAAAACTTTTAGTTATATAAAGATTATAAAGATATTTTTTTAAACTAAAAGAAAATAAATCTTAATTAAAGGCTTTTTTAAACTAAAGCCCCTTTAATAATATCCTTATCTTTACTTTATAGGTTAATATTATTATTTAAGATTAAGATACTATTTTAATAAAAGATATTAACCCTATCTTAAGTATTATTACTTATATATATAAACTTATTAAAGTAAATACTTATTAATTTTATTAATATATAGTATTTAATATAAATAAAGACCTTAAAGAGTTAATATAAAATATATACTATAAAGATTAAATATATATATATATAATTATTTATTTTTTTAAGAATTAATACTATAATAAAAAAGAAGTTCTTAAGTTTAAATATATAAGATATATTAATATATAAGGCAGGGTAGAATATTTAAAGATTTATAGCTATATAATATTAAATATTATAGCTTTTATAGTTAATATAGAAGAAGAGTATAACCTAATTATTATATTTAAGATTTTATATAAAAAGAGTATACTAAATCTAGAGTTTAATAAGGCTACTATTTACTAGCTAATTTAAAAAGCATTAAACTATTAAATTATTATTATACTTAATACTATAGACTCCCTTTATAAAATATTTAATAAAGAGTGCTAAAGGATTATAGTTAATATTAATAATGCACTCTTTAAGGTTATTATTAAGTTTATTTTAATAATACTATAGCTTATTGCCTTTAAAATTAACTTTATTAAGATACTAAAGAAGACAATCTTTAAGAGATAGTAATAAATACCTATTACCCTTTAAAAGCTTAACTAACTTAAGGTATTATTTACTGCCTGCCTTAAGGTTTACCCCTTTATTATAAAGCCTAAGAGGCTTAGCTTTAGCCTTAAAGATTAATAAGTTAACCTTTAAGCTATTGCAAGGGCTGGTAATATTAATATATTTATAAAAGAATTAAGCTAAGGCTTTAGTAAGGTTAATAATATACTTAAGAACCTACAGGCAATATAGGCTTAGCTTAGCAAGATACTCTTTTTAAACTAAGACCTTAAGGCTATCTACCTTTAATAAAGTATTAATTTTAAAATATTAAGCATTAATCTTAATAATATTAATATATATACTAAAGTGCCTTAAATTCTTAATAAGTTAACCCCTTACCCTGCGCCCTGCTTTATAGGTAATTAGGCTAATATATCTATAGATATAAATTATATTGCCACTCTCCTTGCTAGTTTAATCTAAGTTATTATACTCTTTAATAAGTATAGTATAAAAAAAATATTTATAACCTTATTATTATTAAAGTTTTTTTTTAATAAAAAGATTAAAGTAATTAAGTAAAACAAGCTTAATATTATAATTAATAATTAGGTCTTTAAGCTTAATATTATTTTTATCCTTTTTACTATACTTAACTAGTTTTTTTTTAAAGTTAATACTAACTAGGCTAATATATTTAATATTTACTCTTTTTATTAATTAAAGGCTAACTATATTAACCTAAACTACTAGAATAAGATAATTAATACTTTAACTAATCTATAAAGGTATATTAATATATAGGTAAAGAATTATAAAGATCTAAATATAAGTTTTATATACCTTAAAGAATACCTATTTTTAAATATAAGATTTAAGTTCTTTATTAATATACTATATAGACTAGTTATATAATTCTTATTATATTATACTTAATAATAATTAAGTAACTCTTAATAATTATGCCTAGTTATTAATTAATTAAAGAGTAAGTAGATTTCCTTTTTACTTAAAGAGACTGCTTTATATATAATAATAATAATAAAGAACTTAATTTCTTAAATAAAGATAATTATAAGTTTAATAATAATAATATACTTAAACCTATTACTATAGGATATATTAAAATACTGCTTAAAACTTTAAAAAATAATATATAGAATATTATTATTATTAATAAGTATTATTTTTTAAAGAATAAATAAATATTAATTAATAAGCTTTTTTATTAACTTAACTAGAATAGTCTATTGTTTATAAGTATAACCCCCCTTTTTAACTACTTAAGAGATATCTAAGGCTATCTTTAGCTTATTTAAAACCCTGCCTAGCCCTTTAATTATTAAAAAAAAAAAATACCTTTTTTAATATTTATTTCTTTTATAAGAATATATATAAAGGCTTAATAAAAAGGGATATTAACTTTAACTTTAAAGACCCCTTAATAAAAAAAAGGCTAGTAAATAAAAAGGTTTTTATAGATAAGGCACTATTAATATAATAATACTAGGCTGTTTATAAGTTTAAGGACTTTATCTTAAATAGCTATAGCCCCCTTTACTTATTAAACTTAAGGCTATTTAAGTTATATATAATAATTAAAAACTAAAGCATTAATATATTTATACTTAATATAAAGCTAATCTTATTACTTATATTAATATACTAAGGTATATTAATAAAGATAAAGCTGCTAGATAGTAAGATAATATTTATAAAAAAAAGGATTATAAGCTTGTTAATAAAGATAGTTAAGCTAAAGTACTTTATTAAGCTAAAGGCATAGCTATATAAATATATCTTAAGGCTAGTAAATAAGCTGCTAAGTCTAGTAAAGGGCAGGCTACTTAAGGTACTAACAAGCAGCTATATAATAAATAAGGCTAGTATTATAATAAATAGCGCTATATACTACTAGCTATTAATAATATTTATAAATATCTATAATATTAAGTTAATAATATTAATAATAAGGCTGCTTTAAATACTTTTTAACTTAAGGCAGGGGGCACTAAGCAAGGGACTAAGTAGCATTAAGATAATAAAGCTGCTAGGCTAAGGTAAGGGCAAAGGCCCTTGTATATAGGCTAAAGAAAGGGCAGGTAGTAATAATAATAATAATAATAATAATAATAAACCCTTAAGCATAAGGGTAGATAACTTTAAAATACTAAAGGCCTAGGCCTAAAAGAAGAAAAGGAAGTTATAATTAAGGCTAATCTTTATTATTAATACCCAAGAGGTTAACTAAATTACTACCTTTAATAATATAAAAAGGCTTTAATAATCCTTTTATAATATTAAGGAGTTAAAGTATATAGGTTTCTTAACTAACTATATTAATTAAATCTACTTTAATGCTTAAGACTTACTTAAATATAAATTTATACTACTTAAAGCACTTAATATTAAAGAGAAAGGTAAGCAGCTGCTTATCTATATTAATAACTTATTAATATTTTAATAAGTTTACCCTTTTTTTTTTTTTTTAAAGGTTTTTTAATAAAATAGCTAGTCTTTAAGAATAGTTATTAAATAATTATTTTAATAAAATAAATATTTTAAAAGGCAGGGCTAAGGCCTTTATTTTTTTTATAAATACTAGGTTATGCCTAAAGCCTTAAAGAACTACTACTAACTTTTTAAACTTAATAGCTATTTTAAAAGGTTTATACAAGGTCTTAATTTTCTAAAATTATAAAAAAAACACCTTAGCCCTTAAGGAACTATAGCTATTTTTAAAAAGTACTAGCTATTCTTAAAGGCTTATATAAGATAGTAATTCTATAAAACTAAGGGAAGATATATAAAGCCTTTAAGAATAATAACTAGCTTTTAAAAAAAATAATAAGGGTTCTTACAGGCCTATATAACAGCTTTATTACCCCTCCCCTTACTATAATTTCAAGTAGCTTATTAATTAATAATTAAGATTATTAATATATAGTTAATTAACACTAGTATTTTAACCCTTTATTATATATTATACTACAGCTAGGCTAAGTAAGATAAAGCTATAAAAGCCTTTAATAACCCTATATTACTATATACTTATTTAATAACTTCTTTATAGTTAAGTATTTTTAAAGTTAACTTTTATAAAGCCTGCTATAAAAGGCTTATTTTAAAGCTATTTATAAATCTTATTATTATACTACAGGCATAAGGCTAGCTTTAGTATATTAATTAAAAATATAATATTTAGTAAAAGATTATTTATATATACTATATATTTAATATATATATTAAGGATTATAATATAAAAAAGTATACTATAATATTAATAATTAAAGAGAATATATACCTTAATATTTAAGAAAAGGTAAGAATTATTTATATATTTAAGATTATAAAGCGCTAGCTAGGATAAAGGTATTTATAATACTTAAGGGCATATATAATATAAAATAAGATAAACTTTATTAAGCTTAAGAAAAAAGGCTTATTTTATTTAGCTTTAGTAGACTTTTTTTTTAAAAATCTTAATAAGTTAGATCTTATTAAGAAGTAAAATATTAAAAAGATTGTTATTATATAGAAGGTAGGAATGCTTATTATAGTAAAAATAGTAAATAAGCTAGTAGCCTTTTTTAAAGGTAAGGGGCTAAAGCTAAAGGGTAGTATAAAAGCAGGGTTATAGGGCAGCTAGATATAAGCTAAAGGAATATAAAGGTTAATATTATAAAAAGTAATATTATAAAAGCAGTAAGAGGATTAAATAAAAGTAATAATAACTAAAGTATAAAAAGATAAAAAAAGAAAGTTATATTAAGATAGTACTTAAATATAAAGGTATAGGCTATAGGATAAGGTAAATATTAAATTAATAAATAACTTAAATAAAAAGGGTAATTAAATTAAAAAAAGGTAGTAATAAAGGTTATTTATACTTAACTCTTGCTTTACCTTTATTAAATATTAATATTATATATAATTAAATAAGTTTTTTATTATAAAATCAGGTGACTTATTTTTTATCTATGTTTAGTTTTTTATTATAGAATTAGGTAACTTGTTTTTTATCTATTATAAATAAAGGACTGAATAGTTAGATACTAATGCTTATTCTATAAGCTTTTATTAAAGGCATGATTATTAAATAGCTATAAGCGCTAGATAGTATAGGTATATAATAATAAGGAGAGATAAAGGAAAAGTAAATAGCTAAGAGATAAGCCTTTACTATAATAGTGCTATATTTATATTTAAGTATAAAAGGATAGCTACTAGATATTAATACTGCTTAAAATGCCTTTATAGAATATATTGTAATTCCTTTATATTTAGTTTATCCTTTTTTAATACTTTAATAAAATATACTATAATATTTCTATATTTAGCTTACTACTCTTTAATACTATAGTCTTAACTATATACCTTAATAAGTCTATAATATAAGTAAAATATTATTTAAGTAAATACCTTTATTATCTTATAATTAAAAAGGGTGCTTAATAAATATAAAATTAATAATATTTTATAATTATATTATAGATAAAGATAGTAAATAATTTTTATTAAGATTATAAAAGTAAAAAAGATAGTAATAAAAATAATAAAGGTAAATAATAAAAAAGATAAAGATAAAGATAATATAATAATAAAACTAAAGTATAAAAAATAAAGTAAAGCAAGAATTATATATAAGCTAAATCTAAAGCACTATATAAGGCTAGCTAAAGAAAGATAGTAAAGGATAACCAAGTATAAATAATAAGTATAATATATATAATTAGCTTTAATTTTATTAAGTATTATAAGGTAATAATCTATTATATCTATACTTAAGTATATTTATAATAATATTAATAATAATAATAGCAATAGTAATAATAATAATAGTAATAATGGTAGTAGTAGTAATAATAATAGCAGTAGTAGTAATATTAATAATAATAATAATAATAATAATAATAATAATAATAATAAAGAGAGTAACTTTAATAATAGCAATAGCTTTAGCAATAACTCTAGTAATAACTTTAGTAATAACTCTAGCAGTAATAACTCTAGTGATAACTTTAATAATAACTCTAGCAATAACTCTAGTGATAACTCTAGCAGTAACTCTAGCAGCAATAACTTTAGTGATAACTTTAGTAATAACTTTAGTAATAACTCTAGCAGTAACTCTAGTAATAACTTTAGCAGTAATAACTCTAGTAATAACTTTAGCAGCAACCCTAGCAATAACTTTAATAGCAACCCTAGTAATAACTTTAGTATTAACTTTAATAATAATACTAGAAATAACTTTAGTAATAACTCTAGAAATAACTCTAGCACTAACTTTAGCAATAACCCTAGCAATAACTCTAGTATTAACTCTAGCATTAACTTTAATAATAACTTTAGCAATAACTCTAGCAATAGCTTTAGTAATAATAACACTAGCAGCAATAACTCTAGTAATAACTCTAGTAATAACTTTAATAATAATAACTTTAATAATAGCTTTAGTAATAACTTTAATAATAACTTTAATAATAGCTCTAGCAATAATAACTCTAGCGCTAACTCTAGCAATAACCTTAATAATAATAATACCAGCAGCAGCAACTCTAGCACTAACTTTAGCAATAACTCTAGCAATAACTTTAATAATAACTTTAGTAATAACTTTAATAATAACTTTAATAATAACTTTAATAACTACCCTAGCAGTAATAACTTTAATAACTACCTTAGCAGTAATAACTTTAATAACTACCTTAACAATAATAACTTTAGCAACCACCTTAGCATTAATAACTTTAGCAACTACCCTAGCAGTAATAACTTTAGTAATGGTCTTAGTAGTAATAACTTTAGTAATAACTTTAGCAGTAGCAACCTTAGTAATAGTAGCGGTAATAGTAATAATAACCCTAGTAATAATAACAGTAGTAGTAATAATAGTTTTTATAATAACTTTAGTAATAACTTTAGTAATAGCTTTAGTAATAATAATAATAATAATAACTTTAGTAATAATGGCAGCAGTAATAACTTTAGCAGTAATAACTTTAGTGGCAATAACTTTAGTGGCAATAACTTTAATAGTAATAACTTTAGTAGTAATAACTTTAATAATAACTTTAGCAATAGCTATAGGAATAGTAACTTTAGTAATAATAGTAGTAATAGCAGCAGCAATAATAGCAGCATTAATAACCCTAGTAGCTTTAGTAATACTAGCAGCAATAATATTAATAGTAATAATAGTAATAGTAATAATAATAATAATAACTTTAGTAATAATAGCAGTAATAATAATAATAGTAATAATGCAGGTAATAATAATAGTAATAGTAATAATAACCCCCCTTTTTATAAATTATATAAAAAAGATAACTAAATACAATAATAAAATAATAACAGTAATAATAATAATAATAATAGTAATAATAGCAGTAATAGTGGCAATAGTAGCAATACCTTTATTAATAATAGTTTAAGGTCTATAAATCCTCTTAACACTAGGCGCCAGTTAGCCTTAACCCTTGCTAAATAAGCTGCTAGCTACCTTATACCTTCTTTATATCTCCCCCTTAATACTAAAAACATTAAGCCCTTTATATATATTGCATTATTATAGCTTAATAATATTATTAAGAGGGCCTTTATAAATACTTACTGCAAGGATATTAAGGCCTTACTGCTATATACTAGGATCTTTAGCTACTTTAAGATTATTAATAGCTAAGAATCCTTTATTAATTACCTTAGCCTTAAAAATATAAGCTAGCTTTAGCTTTTCCTTAATATAAATAATAAGCCCTCCCTCTTACTTTATTAAATAACTTATTCCTTTATAGCTATTAATATTTATTAATAAAGAGTGCTAAATTATTTATATTTACTTTATACTTATTACTATACTTTATTACTATATACTAAAGTATAAAGTATAAAAATAAAAAAAGTTTAAGTATACCTTGCTTACTTTAATTAAAATCTAAGAATACCTATTAATAATAAACCCTAGCCTTAACTAGCTAAAGACTGCTTTAAATAATAATTAATAAACAATCTTTATTAATATTAACTAAACCCTTAAACCTTTAGTAATAAACAAGTGCTTTATTATTATTAATAATATTAATATAATTTAATTAATAATAATAATAGCTTACTAGCTTATAAAGGCCTGCCTTAAAATCTTTTATTAAGTAATTCCCCTTAAAGCTAATACCTTAGCTAAGTATATTTAAAAAAAGCATTATAAAGATTAAGTAAAGGCCTTTATAGCTATTAACCTCTTTAAGCATTATTATATTAATATTAAGGCCCCCTTCTTAATAAAGTCTTATTATAATAAAATAATAATTCTTTAAGGCTATATTATTAATAATAAGTAAGGTATAATAACTAGTAATAGAGTTAGTAATAGTAATAATATAGCCCTTAAGACTAGCACTACTGCCTAGCAAGAGCAAGAGGCTATTATTTTTTAATTAAAGATATTTATTATTAATTATAAAAAAGACCCCCTTTTATAATTAGTAAGCTATAGCTAATTAACTATAGCCTTTAGTATTATTTACTTTTTTAAGATATTAACCCTTACTTAACAAGAGTATGCCTTTATAAATATTAACTACTCCCTGCCTAGCCTTTTAAGCAATACTACCTTAAATATCCTTTACTCTTTTATACTTAATATTAATTTAAGTATAGCCTTTAAGAAAAGTATAATAGCTAATGCTTTATATATACCCTTATTAATATTAAAGGAGCTTAATAAGCTTTATAACTTGCTTAAGCTATATACTAAAGTAGCCAGGCCTATAGGAATTAATATAAATATTAATCTTAATATAGATTTAAAGGTCTTTAATAATAATATATATAAGATTAAGTTTAAAGATTAGCTTGTTATATTTAAAAATATAAAGAAAGAGGTAAATAATACTAGTATTAATGCTTTTTAAAAGCTTAATAATTTTAAAGACTTATTAAGTATTATCCTCCTATAGAACTAAGACTTTATAGCTATTTATAAAGCTAAGAGGATTAATATCTAGATATTGCAGGTTAATAATAATAACCTTAAGACTATAATTAAGCTACCTTAAGTTATTAATAAGTTTCCTTTTTATTTTAATATCTTCTTTATTTACTATAACTAAAGCTTATATTAAGTATAAATATTAATTATTTTTTAAACTTTTTATTAAGCCTCTTGCAAGCAGCTCTTTTTATAAATAAGTATAGTATAGGTAAGATATTTATTATTATCTTATTATTATTATTTACTATTTAGTAAGATAAAAAGGCTAGGATTAATAATTTCTTTTTAAGTATTATATTTATTTTATTAATAATTATTAATTAAGTATTTAATAAAATCACTACCTTTTAAGCTAGTAATATTAATATTTATATTTTTTACTAAAGTAAAGATAACTACTTTAATATTAATAAAAAGGCTAAAATACTTAATATACTTAAAGACCTTTAAGAGTTAATAAATAAGCTTAATATAAGGCAGCAAGACCTAAATATAAATAGTTTACTCTTTAAGCTTTTACTACTATACCCTTTTATATTTATATATAATTAATAATAAAAGTAGACTGCTAAAATATTAATCTTAACTACTTACTAAATAGCTATATTATAAATATATAAGATAAATGCTTAAATAAGGCTGAATAAGGCATAGCTAGATAAGATCTAAAATAGTAATAAAAGCTTAATTAATATAAGCAGTACTATAGCCTTTAGTAAGAGGGTAGTAAGCTTTATTAAGTTAATTAAAAAGTTATTTAAAAATAATAAGTAGAATATAGTTATTATTAATAAATACTAGTTTATTAAATCTATTATATTATATATTAATAAACTTATTTAAATACTTATTTAAAAAAAGACCTTTTTTATTTTTATTATATTAATATTTAATAACTTAAGGGATATAAATAACTACCTGCCTTTTATATAGTGCAATACCTAGCCCTTTAAGTATAAGTTAAAGGATTAAATTTTTATAAAAGATTTTTATAGTAAAAAGGTTTAATAAGCAGTAAAAATAATTAATAATTATATTAATAACATTACCCTTGCATGCCTTTAATTTAAATATCACTACTTTATACTTAATAATATTAATATTATTATTAAAGAGAATATTTATAAAACTAGCCTATAGTTTATATTAATATATATCCTTAACCTATAGCTATTTATAAAGTTTAATAAATTTAAAAAATAAAGTAATAAAGTAGCATGCATTACTATTTACCTAATCCTTTAAATACTAACTATAAAGTAAGGTATATTAATATTAATAAAAATACTTAATAATATTTATATTTATATAAACAAGGGTATTATACTATTTATAATTAAAATTATTAAGCTTATATTAATAAATAATATATATACTTAATTAATTAGCTATATTAACTCCTTTAGCTATTATATCTTAAAGCAAGGCAACTTAAGTTTATTAAAACTCTTTAAGGATTGCATGTTTATTAAAAAGCCAGGTATATAGATTAATAACACTATATATAAGCAGTTAGTAATAGTATTTATAAATATTAATAATATTACTTTAATATTGCTTTTAATCTAGCTAATTAAGTATCTTAATGCTATATAAGGCAGTATAATATTAAGTATAATTAAGTTTAGCCTTAACTTATAAACCTTTATAAACTTATAGTTAAGGTTTATATAATTATTTTAAGTTACTTTTATCTTTTCTTTATCTTAAGATATTTTAATAAATAGTATAAATATTAATAATAAAAACTAACCTTTTTTAAATATAGTTATAGGCAGTGCTATAAAGGTTAATAAGGTCTTAGCTATAGATATAATTAATAATCTTTAATAAGTATATTATAATACTAGGCTATTATAAAAGATTGCTTTTTTAATAGATTGCCCCTTGTAGGTTTAATATATTATATAAGACTTGCTTAAGTATTACTATATAATTATAAAAGCTATTATAGCCTTTAAGGCTAATAAGCACTTTTTAATTTATTATAACTATCCATTAATATTATAGTAAGTTCTACCTTTTTATTTTTATATAACTCTTTTATTAATCTAGACCTTATTAATTATTAACTTTAAATAAAATCCTAAATATTTAAATTATTACTTATAATATCTTAATATTATACTTAATAAGCTAAATAAGCTAGATAGACTATAATATAGTTATTAATAAATTTAACAACCTATTAACCTTTTATACTTACTTAATAATATCTCTTTAGCTCTTTATATTTAGTATTAACTTTTATAAAGCATGCTATAAAGGCCTTATCTTTAAAGTACTACCTAGCCTATATATTAAGTTACAGAGTATAGGTTGCTTATAGTATATTAACCAACCTTACTATATTAAAT